>VYZX01026324.1:20953-69313 GCA_013401335.1 Brachypteracias leptosomus
CCCGCTGCTCTAAAAGCTTCACCGGGCTCCGTTCCCACTGCACGTCGACCTGCAGCTCTCCATAGTCGGCTGCACGTTGCCCTACAGCCCTCCACAGTTCGTGGACTATCCCGCAAATTATCTCGTAGTAAACGTCGGGATCACCGATTGTCATGGTCGGGACGGACAAGGCGACAACAAATCTTAGCAAAAGCAAGCAAGCAAAAGCAGAAGCCTTTATTGTTCTCCTTCTCAATACATTTATACTTTCTTTTCTCCTTGTTTTCCCCAGATATGTCTTTTCCCCATTGGTCCAAAGTTGTTATTATTCTTTGTCATTGGACAATATTTGCACAGTTCATCACAACTCAGCTTTTCTGCCACAAGGACACGTGCGCCTCAGTCAACATCTCCTCAAACTTGCTTATCTCGCAGTTATTCTTGTTCTTGTTTATTCTCTCAAGGGTAGACTGGAATCCTCTCAAGGTCAAAGTTACCCTGTCCAAGGGCCTCAGCCCAGCTGAGGTCCCCCACATGAAATGTTGGATAAAATTCTATTACTAATATCAAACACAAAAATTGCTTTTCCTTTAACTTTCTAGGCTGGCTCTCGACATCTTAAGGCAGCAACAAAAGCGGTCTTTCTTTGCACCAATGGTCTTCCACAATGAATATTAAGCATTTTGATAGAAGATACTATATAGTTTAAGTGCTGTTGCAGGGCAGTGCTTAATTTTCAGCCCTCATTCTCTACAGACCTCTTTCCCATCCATTCTTATGACTCCACAGTTGTGAGAGATGCATTCATTGATGCCAGGTATACTTGGAGAAACCAGGTTTGTAGACATACTTTTGGTGCCAAAGGATTTCTCTGCATTTTTTTATATGGGAGATGAACTTGACAAGAAGACAAGCCTAACCTCACAAGCTCCCCAGTTCAAACCAGTCTGTTAACTGAGCACCTCACTGTTAGAAACTTCTGTCTATTTGACAACAAACCCCCTACCTGCCTAACTGATGCTCACAAAATTGAGTGGCACCTATTGTAGAACCAAGCTGGAGATTTAATATATCTTCTTTATTTTCAGTTCCTGTTCTTTTCCCTTTCTTAGATTGGTTCTCAACTACTTAATATTCAGTGCTTGCTACTAGCACTGAAGAGGCACATTTTGTTTAAGAAATGTGAGAAGTTGAGTTATGTGAATGAGAAACTTCTAGAAATGACAAACATTGGTATGACAAAGAAATCTGTGGCACAGGCACACATGAATTCCAGTTATCCAATGGTTTTTGAACTTAGATGGAGATGCAGATGAAGAGCTTTAAAGAGGGAGAAGATAATTACATGGGACTACAGGGGTCATAACAAGAACTGGTAAAATGAGGATGTCTTTTGAAAGGCATCCTGCTGTACTCCCACTTTCCAAATTAGTTTTACAGCGGCTATAATCTATTATCTCTGGCTGTATAAGTGATAGATTTTTCAGGTTAGGAGACCACTGTTACTCTACATAGCAGAGGCTACACAGAATGTTTCATTTAGTCTATATTAATTCATATAATGTCATACTGTAAAATGACGTTTGTAAATCAAGCTTGATCTAACAATAAAACTTTTACTGTTATCTGCAGTGCACTAAAAATTCTAATTGCTTGTCTGGCAACATGGATTTTTCATGAAAACATGCTCATTGGCATCTATTCTCCAGCTGTCCTCCATTGACTGTATCCTATATTAATGATAGCAATGCCAGGCATGTAGTTCCTGTTATTGACATGATAGCCACTTCTGATTCTGGTCCTCTGGTGTTTCTTTAGTATTACTAAATTTATTTAAAATGTACATGAATAGCTTAGAGTTCCTGATCCGTTTTAGCAAGCAATAATCTGTTCCTCTCTGCTGACAAAATATTTAACGGCAAAAGATGGTCTTTAAACTTAGCTTTTTTTATCTGCTGGAACCAGAATTAATTAGTTTGTCTGTAGCATATAAGTATCAATGGCATATCTTCACTACACTCCATTTTTCTGCATGCCTGAAGGGTAAGTAAACACCTTTTCAGCAAAGCAGCCTTAACTTTTTTTTTTTCCCAGTGTGTAAAATTCTTATTGACTGTGATCCTGTTGACAGTGGAGTTTCATTGATAACCAATAGTTGCTTAACTGATTGCCAACAAACTTATTAAATTAGTTAATTAGTCTTCTCCTGAAGGCTCTGCTAAGACACGTGGAATATGAGGAGGTGATTGGTGGCAACCAACATGGTTTCACCAAGGGCAAATCGTGCCTGACAAATTTGATGGCCTTTTATAATGGAGTTACAGCATTGGTGGATAAGGGAAGAGCAACCAATGTCCTCTACCTGGACTTGAGCAAAGGCTTCAACACTGTCCCACATGGCATCCTGGTCTCTAAACTGGAAAGATCTGAATTTGATGGATGGATCATTCAGTGGATAAAAAATTGGCCGAATTGTCAGACTCAAAGAGTTATAGCGGATGGCTCAATGTTCAAATGGATACAAGTGATGAGTGGTGTTCTGCAGGGGTTGGTACTGGGACCAGTGCTATTTAACATCTTTGTCAGTGACATGGACAGTGGGATTGAGTGCTTCCTCAGAAAGTTTGCAGATGCCACTAAGCTGTGTGGTGTGGTTGATATTAGGCTGGACATGAGAAAAAAAATTTTCACTGAAGTAGTTGTCAGGCACAGGAGCAAGCTGCCTAGGGAAGTGGTTGAATCACTCTCTCTGGATGTGTTGAAAAGCCATGAAGATGTGGTGCTTAGGGACGTGGTTTAGCAGCAGGCTTGATAGAGTAGGATAATGTTGGACTCAATGATTTTAAAGGTCTTTTCCAACCTAAATTAATCTATGATTCTATCATAGGTGCTAGGTTCTGCAACCTGGGTCGGGGCAATCCCAAGCACAAATACAGGCTGGACAATGAGTGGATTAAAAGCAGCTTTGAGGAGAAAGAGTTTGAGGTGCTGGTTGATGAAAAACTTAACATGAGCCAACAATGCACAAGTGCAGCCCAGAAGGCCAATTGCATCCTGGGCTGCATCAAAAGCAGTGTGGACAGTAGATCGAGAGAGGTGATTGTCCCCCTCTACTCCGCTCTCATGAGACCCCATCTGGAGTACTGCATCCAGCTCTGGAGCCCCCAGTACAAGAGGGACATAGACCTGTTGGAGTGGGTCCAGAGGACACACCTCAAGCAGCACTGTAAACTTCACCTGAAAGAAACAGTAGGAAAGCATTTCCCTTGGGTCTATAAACATTGGTGCCTTGCCTTTAAAAAAAAAAAAGAATTCAATTTTAAATTCTATGGTGTGATCGAAAAAAGGAAGAAACCACCAAGGGGAGGAGCGGGTCTCAGTCACAGTATGAGTAGGTTGCTGATGTGGGACAGAGGGTGGCAGGGTAGGGACAAAAATAGGAATAAGCTTCCTGTCAGCAGGAATGGCTTGTCATGGGAATGAAGGAAGGGGGGGAGAGTAGCAAGAAATAGGGAGGAAGTTCAGCAAAGGAGGAATTCAGTGCTTAGAAATCTGATTGTTGTGAGCACAGCCCTTGGAGAGAAGAAAAGATCCCGCCATCTTACTGAGAAGGCAAAAATGACAAAGTAGTCACCAGCAATGGGAGTCTGCATTTGGGAAACGAGTTACTTATTGAACTGTGAAAGAAAACTTGTCCTTTATTATCTCTGGCAGCATCTGTAGATATTTTAGGAGCTCTGTTAAACCTGGGCAAAGATGTCTCTGTTTTCTAGTACATGGTGTAATATTCCAGCTCTTTGATGCGTTAAGTGCCTTCTGCTGTTAAATAACAGCTCTGCTTCTGTTGTTCTCTCTCTTCCTTTCCAGCTTTATTTTCATGTGCCCAGATTGTCCTTTCTACTCCTACTTCAGTGACAGAGTAGCCATGGCTACACCCATCATTTTGGTCTCACTGGACATTAGGATGAATTATCACTAGCCTATAAAAATATAGAGTGTTGCTGTGTTAAACACCTTCTTTTTGTTTTCCTAAATAGGGTTCGATAACCACCTTCAGCAACATTTTGTCTTGCATATCTTGAGAGCCTTATTCAACCCTGGAGGCAACTGAGATAACCGTGTATATGTAAATGTATGGAGCTGATCTGTAGCTTTACTAGGACCACTCAGAGGGTTGTGAATTTTAGCTACCTGGGAGTCTTATGATCAGCTCAAAGCCTTCTGTCTAGGAACAGAGTGAAAGCAGGCAACTGGAAGGGAGCGGAATATGAATGGTGGTGACTTGAGGGCCACAGACTGCAAATGGAGGGTCCCAGAGGGTAATGGAAATGGAAATAAAAATGGAGGGAATAGGATCAGGGTAGGGCGTATACAGAGGGGAATGGAAAGGAACCATCTGGTGAGAAAAAAGCCAACAATGCAGGAGACTGTAGGGGAAAAGCAGGTGAATGGTGAGGCTCAAGGAGAGAAGACATGAACAGAGTGCATGTAGCTAAACAGGTTTTCACCAGAAAGGTCTAGACAGAATAAGAACATGAAAGGAGAGGAAAAGCACAAATGGAGAGGACAGGAGAGGAAGAGAGCTCCATCAAAATGATCTGGCAGACATGAGAACGGGAATAGTGGGGAGTGGGTAGAAACAGAAGGCAAATAATCATTTAAGGGGAACAGAGCATGAATAAAAGTGTCTTTTTCTTATTTACCTCAACTTTAGCAATGCTCTCAACATCGTCTGCACCAGCATTCTTGGATGCGGATGGACATTCTGGATGGATGGACAACCAGATGGGTAAAAAAGAGTGAGTGAATGGCTGAGCTCAGAAGGTTGTAAGTAATAAGTGGGGTACTGCAGAAGTCTGCCCTGGGACCTGTCTTGTGACCTTATCAGTGATCTTCAGGAGGCAATGGAATGCATTCTTGGAAGGTTTGCAGATGACTCCAGACAGGGGGGAACAGCTGACACTTTTGAAAGCAAGGCTGCTCTTCAGGTGTACAATGCAGGCTGGAGGAATGGACCAACAGAAACCTTATGACATTCAACAGGGACAGTTGCAAAGCCATGCACCCAGGCTGGGGACTGACCTGCTGAGGGCAGCTCTGCTGAAAAAGATCTGGAAGTCTTGGTAGACATCTGGATGGATGTGAGGGAGCAGCATGCTTCAGCAGCAAGGGTGGTGGGACAGTATCCTGAGCTATGTTAATGGGGACATAGCCAGTAAGTAGATGGAGGATAATGATTATCCCCCTGCACTCAGCAACAATTTGGGGCCTGTAATATAATGGAGGGAAACAAAGTGGGCACAAAGGAGATTGGAGGGGAAAAATACATGAGAGAAGTGGAGAGGAAAAGGGTGTGCGCAGAAGGAATAAATGGAAATAAGAGTGTGAGTGCAGGGGAGGGAAGAGGAACAATGTCCATGAAAGGAAAAGGAGGGGAAGAAAGCATGGAGGAATGAAGTGTAATGTCCCAGTTGTAGGGAGAGATGAAGCCTGAAAGGACTGGCTGACTCTGCTGAGTCCTAAAGCAGCAGCATCCAAAGTGGTTGTCCCCCCTCCTTCTCTCCCAAAGCTTCTCCTGGAAGGTGCCCTGACTGAGAGAGGAAGAGTTTCTTCAGGATATTTGGTCACCAAGGCAGAAGAGGTGTATCATCACACATATGAACAAGGGTCAGGGAGTCTCCTCACAAGCAGATGAGAATCCAGGTCTTGTGCTAGCACTACATCAAACTATAGCTTGGAAGCAATGGAAAATGGCATTGCAGAATGGAGAAGAGTTGCAAAAGTACTTCAGCTCCCTCAAGAGCACAAATCTTTTCTTAGAGACCTTCCCAAAGTTCCTTCTTCCTCAAAGACCTGGGTCCATTTTCCTGCACATCCAAAGCAGTTCAGAAACCCTGAGGATGCCAGTGAGCCTGTTGCTCTCTCCCTGACAATTTCTAATGCTTGCAACAGTGTAAGCTTCTCTCACAACCAGTCCTTTGTTGTTCTTTGTCTCAGCTTCAGATTGGTCCTGAGACAAGATGCGATAAGAGTCTGGTTTCCTAACCTTTCCCATGCTACTCTCTATTCCTAATTTGCTTGATACTTGATAGTGAGTCAGTGTCTCCAAGGCATACAAAAGCTCTCAGCAGGCCAAGATTACAGGCACTAGGTATCTTCAAGGACACTGTGACTAAAATAGTTCCCAAAACTTTGTCATCTTTGTCGACCAGAAACTTTTCTCTCCCTGTCACTTGCAGGCCCAGTTTTGCTCTAGAAAAGTAACAATCTTGGGGTGCTGCTTCTGTAGCTTTTCTCCAGGGCTCTCTTTAATCAGTGAACAAAATTCATGACAGAATCAAAAAGGGAGTTCAGGAGTTCCTCACGTGAATGCAAGAAAAACATTTTTAGAGATCCATTCCAGCTGTGCCTGAAATCAGTGACACCCTTTCCAGTGGTTTCAGCTTCAGTAGTTGTGTTGCTGGGCTTCTCTGGACCTGCCTTCTCACTTAAGGTGGCTACCTATGTATCATCTTGCTTCACTAGTGGTGTCTGCCTGACAGTACACAGGGACCTGGGAAGGCAGTGCAGATATTAGAAGCTTCAGGCTAATGCCTATGCCCCATCCTGGTCTCACACTAGAAAAGAGTTTTGCTAAAACTGGACTAGACAGTAAAGTTACCTTGGTCAGCCTGTACTCAACAAACAAATAAACATTTTACTCTCATTTATTCTGGGTTGGCGGGGGAGTGGGATATGAGGAGGCTGTTACACAAAATCTTCATTTAAATGCTTTGTAGTTTGCTGCTGCTGGTGGTGTTCACCCAGCTCACCTCTGGCCTGAGGCCCTACTTGTTTAGCCAAGTCTCAGCTCTTCTTAAGGCTTAGGCAGTCTTGCTTTTCAAGCACACCCTTCTCTGTGGGACCATGGAGGCAATCCACTGACCAGTGCACCACTTGGCTTCTTCCCACGTGTAGCGGGGCACGTAGCTGAAATCCCTCTGTGCTTTTCTATAAGAGAAGGTGAAAGGAGTGTTCAGTAGAGTGACCAGGTGACGGTTGGTGGAGGGGATGTATCTGACAAAGGGCCAGAGCAAGAAGCTCACAATCTCCAGCAGCAGCGCAAAGTAATACAACATTGTCAGCGGCATGGGGAGCTGGGGCTCGATTCCAAACCCCAGGTTCTTGGTCAGCTCATAATTTAGATCTGCATAGCTCATATGAGGAGTGTCATCTGAGATGTAGTAGAACTTCCCCTTGATGTTCTTGGCCTTCTGTGGGACTTGCAGGGCTTTGGCTGCCTGCACATGTGCCCAGGCAATGTTCCCCACATACACGGGGTTCACCAAAGCCTCTTTCCTGGAGAAGCGCAAGTAGACATTTTTGTTCAACAGACACTTATCCAGATGACCTTGAAGAAATGGGCATCCTTCTCCAAAAATGTACATGGATCTCAGGGCACAAGTCATCAGCATGCCACCATCCTTTAGCACCTGGCCATCTGCTTTCAGCACCAAGTCCTCTGCCAGTTTCTTACTCTGGGCATAAGGAAATTTTGATACACTCTCATAAGATGTATCTTCATCACCATTGAAAATTGGGTCACCTTTGCAGTTTGGGCCTGTCACTTCTATGGTACTGGTATATATGAAGTGCTGGACGTTACAGCGGACACATGCCTCCAGCAGTCGCTGAGTACCTTCAAAAGAGAAATATGCAAGTCAGTCTAGAGCTCCACAAGCAAGAAAAAGTGGACTTTTTAGATAAAAAACAGCATCTCTGACCTAAGCTTGGGCCAGACCTCTGCTCTCTGCAGCTGGGAGAATCCTGTCCTGAATGGGGCAACACGTTTAGTGAAACTGAACCTGCTTTGAATCTGTATTTAAGTGGCGTCAGTGCACCTGCCAGAGTTAAACAAGGATGAATACTGGTCTTAATTGCATGTTGGGGGAGGAGAGGTTTATGCCAAGAGTCAAATTTTGCTCTTGCTTAGGCTAGCATGGACACTGAGCACAGATCTGGGGGCTTGTGCCTATTGGTTGGATTGACTTGGCTTAAGGCAGAGAACTTTCAGAAGCTGCCCCTCTTATTAGGTACCAGCCACCCTGTATGCTGAAGCCCCTGTTTTCCAGGCTTGAGGATGCTCTTGGGTGGTTTGCTAAGCAGGGACAGAATTAATGTAGGATCTGAAAGTTTGCTCCAAAATCAGATTCATCCAGTGGGAGGCTATCCACCATACAATTGGCTTTGGAGGAGGGCTTGTACAGAAATATCTTATGTCAGAACAACTCACAATACCATGTAGTCAAAGATCATAGAGTAAGGCAAAGTGGTGGTGATTGTGTATGACACCTTCTTTTTTTTTGGCATATTCTGGATTTTATTTGCAGTAATAGAGGATTTCTTACTTTTTAAATCCTATTATAATGCTTTCATTGAGGAGAGCAGAGGTAAATTGGCAAGTTCAAGGTCTTTCAAGTAGCCAAGAGGGTTAAGCTAGGAAACTCATTCAAGGGGAAAATAAATATTTTAATAAATTGGGCTATTTTAATTACAAGTAGACTCTTTTTCTTCTGAGCTTTGAAGGTAAACAGCCTTATTTGTTGTGCATGGTGTAATGATTATGTGTGAAAGGGACAGTGACTTTGGAACAGAAGATACAGCTCAAAGACATTTGAAAATGTGTCTGGCAAAGGAATGTTAACCCAAAATGTCTGATATGATATCAGAAGGGTGTGGCCTAAAATCTCAGGGATAAAATCAAACACCAGCAGTGAAGCATATAAATGATCTAACAAGTCTGGTCAGTATGTGACAACAACTAAAGGCAGCACAGTGTAGAGCAGGCTGATGTTGCTAAAGAGAATATAATGAGTAAAAGAGGTTCAGAGAACCGAGGAATATTGGCAGCAAAACATGGACCCATTCATGAGTAAAAAATAGGAAGAGTTATTGAACTGAATATTGTTACGGAACTAAAATTTCTTTTTTCAAGCTTGAACAAGAAAAAGAAGTTGAAACAAATGGAAAATAAATCTGTATTAGGCTTTAAGAAACACTAAAGAAGTGCAAAGAAAAAAGGTTATACAGCTGGGAATAAATTCACATGAAAAGTGAGTTCATGCAAGTCACTATGTTCAGGTGACATAGGGTCATCTGGAAAATTAATTAATTAATAAAATATATTGATTTTAAAATTAATAGCTTAATTCTTCCCATCAATGTTGCTTAGAAAATTAGTGAAAATAATAAAGTGCAGAAAGACTAGACAAAATCACATTAAAAAACAAACATAAAATTATCTTGACAGTTGGTATCTGTTCAAGATTAATTTCACCCAGATGAAATGTGTCTTAGTTGCAACTCAAAGTTGTATGCAAAATATTAAAAGGTTTTTATAGTAATGGGAATTTGAGCATCTTCCACAAAGTATGCAATAAAGTAAATCTTGAATGGAGCAGGTCTCCCAAGTTTTGCTAACACAAAAAGCCGTTCTGGCTGTGGATCTGACTCACAGAGGGTATTTTTGTTTGGATTATATTGAATTATTTCCTTAATTCCCTTCCTTCTAAAAAATTGCTTCCCTTCCTAGGAAGATCTTCTTGCAGTGAGGCATTGTGTGGCATGTGAGGCAGAGGAAAGCCCTGCATCATGACAGGTTTAACTTGCTTGCTTCTGTTCTGGCTTGTGAATATCTACGTCTGATTCCTTGACACATTTGTATTATGAAAGTTCTGTTTTCTAGGAGAAGCAAAACTTTCATCTTGCAAGTCTGTGAAGTATGCAACAGTGTCTTGGCAGGTCAGAAAGCCAAAAGAGCCTCAGAATGGAAGTGGAAATAAGGAAGAGGACTGCAGTATTTACTGGCTAATCTCAGGGTCAGTTTGCTCTGAGAGCACGACTGGGGTGTGCTTTCATGCTGCCAAATGCTACCAGCCAACCCTCGCAGGCCCAGTGAGCTCATTTCACCCACAGGGAGACTCTGCTGGAGGGGATCTGAAACTTTTATGAAAATCTAGATACTTTGTGCTTGAGTCTAAACCTGCCAAAAGGAACAATGGAACAGATTTAAATAAACTTTCTAGCTCTGACTCCAGCTCAGAGCTAGAGAGCTTTCTGCTTTTGGGACATTTTAATATTTGTTTGGGGTTTTGTTGTTTTGGTTTTTATTTCCCCATGGGTTTAGGCAACACATACTGTTGTTAAAAACAGATTGTAGCAGGAGTATGGTGATAAAGAGAGAGCTTTACAAATCCTCTTTCTGAACTACCACCCCTATATATTTATTTTTCATACTATCCAATGCACAGGTTTACAAGAACTTGCCTTTCTGCTCTTGCCTCCTGGCAGGGACCTAAGAAGCTGCCCACAGGGCACTAATTTGTGGTCACTGACAATTTGTGGCTTTGACTGAGTAGAAATGAAAGAGTCTGGAAGCTGAATTTACAGGCAATGAGCCAGGTTAAACAACCAAAATGCCATCCCACTGTTCTTAAGGTGCATGTAAGAGAAAATTCAACACAAAGAATGCTCCCTTGTTCTGAACCCTGGTGAGCAGCCAATATTTGTAAAAGTATTGCCTGTAGAATATGTTCCTTATTTTAATGTGAAGAATTCCTGTATGTGTGTCAGAGAGGAACAAAGAACCAGGAAAACTATTCACATAAATAAGAACATCTTCCCCAGATTTTCACCAAGGAGATGAAGCAACACAGCCAGGGAGGTCAGTGTGCCTGCAGGTTCAGGGAGGGGGATGAAATTTGTCTTTTAGGAAATATATTTACATTTCCTGGCAGCTGATGCCACACAGGCCATTCCTAAGCCAGAAACTTCCCTCTTCATCTGATCTTTCCATGAGGAACAGAGGCTCCTTAGTAGAAAGGGAGATCCTATCACTGAGTGAGAAGTCACTGAAACCCTTCCCTCCCACAGCCTTGAGTTTGTTGGGGGATTTTTAATGATAAGCTCAAGGTGGGAGAGCACCTGCTCCTCTGAATTGCCTTCATGAACACAGAGACATAATTGCAAATGGAAGGAAAAGAAGAAGAGGAAGAAAAAGCATAGGAAGCTTAGAGCCACAGTCTCTGAGAAGTTAGCAATGGAAATTTGCTGAAATTGCAGCCAAAGCCCCTACTGTTGGTAAAAATTTAAAAATTTACGCAGGCAGGGATGCTACATGGGGAGGGAGAATAAGAACCAATATCTCAGATGCATGTTGGGATTTCAGAGCTGGATTGCTTCAGAAAGAGCCACTGAGCATGGGATTATCGCTCTCCCCACTGAACACAGAGCCTGTGCGGATCTCAGGATGGGCATATCTGAGTGCTGACAATAGTGAATGATCCTCCAGTGCCCTGCAGTGGAAGAGCAGCACATGCTGTGTGTGGAGAGGACCAGAGCTGCATAGGGTTGCACATCTGCAAGCTTTGCATCACAGGTGTGGCTGTGCAAGATGCAGATCAACCCAGTTAATCTGGCTCAAAAGAACAGGTCAGGTGCTCCCTTTCCTGAGCAGATTATAATCAGGACATAGTACACATGGGTTTGAGAAAGGTGCTTCACTCACTCACCTGTCACATTGACTTCCCAGAGCAACTGCTTCTCTATGAGGCCCAGGGTGTCAATGATGGAAGCTGTGTGGATGACAAGAGAGACCCCTTGACAGGCACGGTGCAGGAACGTCACATCTCGGATGTCCCCTTCCAGGATTTTCACTTCAGTCTTACCCTGGAACTCTGCAAGGACAGCAGAAAACAAAGCAGAAGGGCTTATGGGCAACCTAAGAAGAGCACTGAAAGGAGCAGTGAAGGGCTGTGTGGCTGCTGATGCTGTGCCTGGGAGCTGCTGAGCGCTCAGGCACAGGAGTGATATTTTAAGGCTAGAAAAACAGAAGGCGTTTTCCAATGACTATATTGTCATGTGCTAATTACAGTACTATAGAAGTCTATGTTATGTTACCTACTGTATTTTTGGAGCCAATATTCAACATGTTTTTTTCTTTTTTATTTTTTTAAGGAGAAATATTTGCCACTGCTAGCAAGTACCTGAAGCTTCCTTCAGGTGTGACTGTTTTAAAGTTTGCAATGGGACTAGCTTTAGCTGTGCATGTTCTCGTGATTGGCTGTTCTTGTTAACCCAAGTACACCAAACAGACAGGCTCTGCATGCTCCTGTCTTCGAGCTGATGAATAATCTCTTTCCACACACAGCATGTGTTCACAGAGCTGTGTTCACACTTATTTTCTTGCCTTGCCCACATTGCAGCTCTTATAATGCATTACTTACAGTTCTGACACATCTTTTTTATGTACCTCAGCAAGGACTTACTGTGCCTTTCTGTGCCTCTTCTAACTCCAGCTCTGGCTCTATTTCAGCATCTGTACTGTGGCATAATTTTTAGCACACTCACCTTTCTGGTCCAAATCTGAACTCTCAAGGCTCCTCTCTCGAGCTACCTCATCAGCTCTTGCTTTAACTCCTGCTTTTTAAGCCCTCTTCCTCCCCAGCAGCTAATGTGTGTGATTTAAGTCTCAGAGCCATCCTTCCCCCAAATTTTGCTGGGCAGAAGCATCCTTTGTACAGCCCAGAACTATACTAACAAAATTGAGCCACAGAATGGTTACCTGAAGAAAGTTATAGTCTGAGATGATGCTGCTCTCCTGAGAAGTCTGCTGGCCTGGCTGCAGGTATGCCATGGGAGAGGAGAGAACTATCTCAGCATGACTTACAGCTTTTAAGGAGGCAGTGTCCTTACAGCAAGTCCTCTCTGCTGTGGCTGCACTAGAGGGCTCCCCAGGCACAGCTACTGGGAAGGGATGCCACAGCATAGGCAGATTCTTTCTTCTTCCAGCATAAACAAATGCCCTTTTCAGACAAGGGAAGACCTTTAGTTTTTACAGCTTTTAGCCTCATCTGTGACTGAAATCTCATATATCCTAGTGCTTTATTGCAAGCTCCAAAGCACATGGTATTTCATCCCATGTCTTTAATGGAGAAACACTAAGGGAGACAGCTGCTGGAATCTGAATCACAGAATTGCTTAGATTGAAAAAGACCTTCAAGGTCATCGAGTCCAATCATTAACCTAACACTGACAAGTCCTTGACTAAACCATGTCCCTAAGCACTACATCTATACATCTTTTAAACACCTCCATGAATGGAGACTCCACCACTTCCCTGAGCCACCCATTTCAATACCTGATAACCCTTTCTGGAAATAAATTCTTCCTAATATCCAATCTAAACTTCCCTTGGTGCAACTTGTGGCCATTTCATCTTGTCCTATCACTTGTTACTTGGTTGAACAGACCAGTCTCTACAACTTTCATTCAGGTGATGGTAGAGTGTGATAAGATCTCCCCTGAGCCTCCTTTTCTCTAGGTTAAACAATCCCAGTGAAGTAAGTGGGAGTATCTTTTAAAATGGTTTTATCTCAAATGTAATCCTGTATTAATTTAACAAATGTTCTGATGCAACAAGTTTGAGGGTCTGTTTTGGTTTTCATCACAGTCAGTTGGTCTGAGACGTGAAATTTATGAAATGTTTACAAAACTGTTACTAGATCTAGAGTTACTGCCCTCCCAGCACGGACATTACCACATGCTCTCTCATGCTCTTTCATTTCACAGAGTGCTTTTATTTCCTAGGGCTCTGCTTCCAAAAGGGTTACACTGACCTCTACTTGTATGGATGCAAAAGTGTCAGACTATGGGGCTAGGCTTTTGCTAAGCACCTGGCAGTTAGACCTGCTCTAACAAACATTAGTCTTTGAACAGTCCTTAGGTTGATATTCTCCATGAGTAAGGCTTTGTAGGGTTGCAAGGATCCAAAGGATTGAAGTACATGGTTTTCACAAAGTAAATTCGGATATGTGGCCCCTTCAGAGTGGTCACTGTGGCTGGGCAGGAGTTAGGAAAATGTAGGCTTTTACACATGCAAATCAAAGCTTTCAGGAAAAATACAAAAGAAACCTGTCCCTTTTACAGCTGATGACAGGGACAGTTGGTATCAGTCACTAGAAAGCTGCTGTCCAGCTGCTTGGTGCCTTGTTTGGGCTTGCAATTTGTGTGCGTAATATGAGGCAGGAAACCTGCTCCTCCACTCCACTTTAGCTAGCAGAAGTTGCCATGGTAAGATCAATATGGGCCTTGTTCACTTTACTAGCATCAGCTACATGTCAGGAATCAGCAGACCTTGTATTTCTCTAGGGGAAGAGGAAAACTACAGGTGAGCTTGGAAGCAGAGAGATGAAAGAAGAAATGACTGATAGGCAGTGGTTTTAGTCTAAGATGGACAGCAGAGAGGAACTTGATTTCCATCTGCACAAACCATTGCCCAGGTAGCAAAAAAGCAAGTATGTGTCAGGTGGAAGGGGGAGGAAAAGAATAAATTCAACTCAGCTCTTCTTTTTTGCCTACAGTGCTTATGAGAAAGTACCAACCTGCTGGGAAAGCTTCTCCTTCACCATTGGTCTCTGTGTCCTCTGAGCTGTAAGCAATGCTCCCTGCTTGCTACTGTGTAGTTTTTGCTTGGAAATGTAATGATTACTCAATAAAATTCAGTGCCCTGTTATGAGCAGTGTCTGACTCAGCAATCCAGTCAGACTATTTGCTGTAAACCGTCTTTCTCTTTTCTATGTGTTGTTTAAAGTTCAAACAAACAGTGATGTTCATGGGACTTAGCTTGAATTTCTTAGTGCTCTTTTATAGTGGTCCTACCAGCTGTGGGGTGGATGGTGAGGAAAGGCACTCCTCAGGAGAGATCTCCTCTTTCCTGTTTAACTGAATGGTTCATTGAAATTGGTATTCATAGGAGAAAATTTAAAATTTCATCTTACTTTCATTTGTAAAGGGTAAAGCAATTTATTGGCTTCTTTGGCCCAGGGAAGCTGAAATTTATAATCTGTTTCCATTTCAGCTAGTGGGATGTTCTGTTGCTACTCTGCCTTTCTCTTTTGAATGCAGTGATAAAGGTGAATTTCTGCAACACTGAGGAAAACACCAGGAGGACATTTCCCAGAGCAGGAACTTTCTCTTAGCAGAAGTCCTGGAAAAAGACCCACATTTCTTCTCCCTCTGCTTTTCTTCTACTTTGGATCAGTACTGGGTTGGCAGTGCAAAAACACTCAATGCTCAAGCGTCACACAACCTATAAATCTCTGTCTCTGAAAAATGACATGAAATGAGGGCTCAGGGGGAGATGAGAGAGATATAGAGGGGGAGTCAATGCTTTGAAAGAGTGATAAATCCTCTCGAGAACAACTTAGGAGTTTCCAACTTTTCCAGAAGTGCCAGTGCAATAGTGACCAAAAAAAAAAAAAGAATTGCATAAGTGGAAGCACAGGAAAGGCAGAAAGATAAATTTGAAGTGGAGATGGGAGGTAGGAAACCCAAAGCACCAAAGTGCCATGTTCAATGTAACGTTCATTCTCAACCACACAGTGTAACTGGGTAGACTCCAGTTCACAGCGCTTGACATTGATTGGATCATCCTGGACTCCCTAGGGCTGTGGAAGACCGCAAATGCCACTGTTTTACTCAGACAGAGTGCAATGGTCAAGATCTCAGCAGGAAAAATGTTTGGACAAAAGAGGAGTGTCCCCTGGCACAAAGAGCTGTAACTTGCACATATTCCTCTGTCTTACTACCCACAGCCCTGACTCTGCAAAGATACTGCAAGTAAAAAGTCCTCAAGAGCTCTGCTCCTGGCTATTGAAGAAATCCAAACAACATACACTAGCAAGTAGAAGTCCCTGCAGTAAAAATCATGCTGGTCAGAAGACTCCAGCCCCACAGCTTCTGCAGCACCCCTGCGTTTGGAATAGGAGTCACTGTGCTAGAGAAGAGCTTGAAGATGAACGGCAAGAAAACATTTCTGGGAGTCCCAAGCACAGGCAGGGGCAGGACATTTGAAGTGATGTAGCTATAGAGGCTTATACAGACAGAGTGACTGCCAGTCAAAATGCAGGGCCTCAAGGCAGCTCAACCACATCTGAAATGACAGCCTGTTGTTCCTACAACTTGTTTGTGGGGGCTAAAAAAACCTCTGATTTTTCCCTTCCTTCTGTGTTGGTCAGACAGGCAGCTGGAATGTTGCAAGAATAGGAGAGGGAATGTCTGGGCAGTGTTCAGTGGAGGAAGGAGGGGGGATAAGGAAAGAGGTCCTAGAGCTTTCCTATTAACAAAAAAGGACCGGTGAAACCTTTGCTGCAGCACAGCCAAGATTGTGCTCATACAAACAGTCAATTTTACCTCCCTGGAAGCTCCATTACTCCCACAAAGCTCTACTGGCCTGAAAGAATGCAGATGCTTCTGTCACTGTCCTGCTGCATCAGTGCTCCTGCTGCTGCAAGCTCTTCAGCCTCTACCGCAGATGCAGGTTTTGTCACTGGGATAACTGCCTGGAAACCAGAGCAAGAAGGGCTGCTGCAAAGCTCAAAGGCATCTAGCAAGTCCTCAGTGAAACACTGACTGAGGTTTAATGAGGAGGAAGGCCAAGTTGTATAAAACCATCCTAAAGGCTTGTGCAATTTGCACCAGGTTTAGGGTGAACTGTTACTATTATTTGATGACTCTTAAAAGCTTTGTAGAAAGATTGTGGCTCTTTAGCAAATCATATGGGGATATTCCATAAGAGTTCACATATAGTTGCCTGCATAGAGGACAAATAGTCTTCAGGTTAGGATGTGATGGAGGAAAGCATTGTCAAGTAAATGTGATGTAGAGACTTAAGAACTTGACTGAATTTAGGTTCCTATGTGTCTTTTTATAGATGTACTCAGTATCCCAGGAAATGTGACATTTAAAATATAAACTGAGCTGCTTTTCCTGCCACAGACTCTTTCTGACACTGGGCATATCACTCATTTGTGCTGTCTCCAGTCCACTCAAGAAGCAAGAATCCTAACTTGCCCTCTGCAAATGGGTCCTGTCTCTTCTGTGCACAGCACAAAAGGATTTTGCTCTCCAAGCAACTGCAATAGTATTAATAATAAGAACAAATTTTGAATATACCTCATCACAGCTTTCAGACAAGAGATCACTATTAACCAAACTAATCACAGGTTGAAGAAAACCATTAGCATTTGCACCCACAACTTTGCCACTGCCTTCTAGTTTAGCACATCAGAGCCCAGGACAGTAGGCTCTGGGTTACACTGCCTGATCCCCCTCACTCCTCCCAAGTATTGTAATGCTTGTGTTTTCTTTCCCCTCAAGCAGAAGTGTAAGATTTTTGCACTAATTTTGCTCTGTAGGTTTTAACGTAATAGAAGCCACATTGAAGGCAGCCTGTTTACTGCATGAACAGTATATAGGTCTCTCTTCCAATCTAGAGAAGCCTCAGGGTCTAGCAAAGAACACTCTTGCTTGTATGTTTACATTTGGAAGGAGAGGGAAGGATAAAGCACAACTTCCTTGAAATAAAACCTGTCTTCAAAGATAGTTTGGATGAGAGGTAAAGACCTCCAAGCTATTCACATGAGAAAACAGCACATTACCCACAACACGTAGTCCTCAAGAATGGTACTTACTTTCAAATCTCCCAAGTGCTTCATTGCTAAAGGCTTTGTCCAGCAGTCGGACCTCAGCCAATGCCTCCTCTTCTTCCAACAGCAAGCGGACAATCCTCTGGCCAAGAAATCCTCCTGCTCCTGTCACCAGGCAGCTTACCCCAGCCAGGGACATTGCTCTGAGTTGCTTCTCAGCAGTGAACTGGCTGTCTCTTGAGGTAAGACTGATCGGTTCACCTACTGCCTGAGGAATGAACACATGACACCAACATCTGGAGTCTTTACAAATCAAAGGGTGTTATCAGAAGGAGAGACTACTGGAAAACAGACTAACTCCTACATGAAACAACAATTTTTAAAGCATGTATTACTTTTGCTAGCTCTTCCTATTCAGAAATAGCCTATGCATATTTCCATGCAAAGAAAAAGCTCTTAACAAACAATTACAAACTAAAGAAATCAATAAATATGAAAATGATCAGAATAAATTTCAATGCTAAACAAACCCCACAAAAGTCTCAATCCTTGGTGCCACCTCGCTAGCACTCAAAAGACTAGGGGAGAGATTTGCCTGTATTTATATGCTGCAAAGCACCACCTCAGTCCTTTTGCTTCCCCTCCCTCTCCTGTGCCTCCTTTGCTGCAAACAAATATGGTGCTTCCACCCCCACTCCCTGAAAGAGGAAGGCTCTGGATGTGGTAAAGTCTGAACCTGGGTGTGGTCCTGCACGTCTAAATCCTCAGAGGATAAACCCTCATGCTGGTAATTCCCTGTGGCTGCGCTTGCTTGTGTAACACAAGGTTAATATGTAGGTAGAGAGCATTAAAATAAAATGTAAATAGAATAAGCAGCTGTTTATGATGGTTTGAGAAGTGGGCTCTACTGCTGTAGGTTTTTTTGAAACTTGGCACCCCCATTGCAGCATGGATTTCTCACTTTCTCTAAAAACTAACCTCTAGGATTTTATATTTGTTCAGTACACTTGGGGCCTTCATAGTGATAAAATCATCTAATGTACCATTGAAATTAAATTAAAGCTGCAGAAGAAAAAGATTCACCTCTGAAATGTCTGCTGAGGGAGTCCCTAGTTAAAATAAGGCTGTGGTTGCCTGTGCATTTGCATTGAACTATGTCATTACTTTTTTACTTCTCCAAAATACAGTGAAAATGTCAAGGGGTTCCTTCCTAGGGTTTCCAGTCCTAGCAAAACTCTTTTCTAGTGTAAGACCAGGACAGGGCTTAGGCATTAGCCTGAAGCTTCTAATATCTGCACTGCCTTCCCAGGTCCCTGTGTACTGTCAGGACACACTGGCCGGAGCTCTATTTTCTCTGTCTCTCACACAGTGATAGGCAGACACTCCTCCTGAAGCTGAAACCACTGGAAAGGGTGTCACTGATTTCAGGCACAGCTGGAATGGATCTCTAAAAATGTTTTTCTTGCATTCATGTGAGGAACTCCTGAACTCCCTTTTTGATTCTGTCATGAATTTTGTTCACTGATTAAAGAGAGCCCTGGAGAAAAGCTACAGAAGCAGCACCCCAAGATTGTTACTTTTCTAGAGCAAAACTGGGCCTGCAAGTGACAGGGAGAGAAAAGTTTCTGGTCGACAAAGATTACAAAACTTTGGCAACTGGTTTAGTCACAGTGTCCTTGAAGATCCTTCCCTTACCCCAACAAAGCTTTAAAAAAAAAAAATTATCAGTGCTTCTTTCCTTGGCTTCTCTCAGGCAGGACCTTGACATTGTATATTCTTATCAGAAGCTGCTGCAAATTAATTTTGTGCAGTGTAGGCATTTTGCAAGGAGAAAAAAAAACCTGACCAAAGCCTGCTGCTTCAACTGGTATTCTCTGCTTCCTTTTTTACTTTTAGAAAGGAAATAAAATCCCTTAAAGAGGCATTATAAAAACAGACAAGACTATGTGATCTTAGGATAAAAAACAGTCTCCTACACCACAAGCTTGCCTGTTAGAGTGAGCAAGTTTAGCAGGGGTAGTGTTTTACATAAGAATATGAATGCTGTGTAGGGGACTGTAGGGAAATTTATTGCTGCTGTGCTTTTGCTCTCTTAGGTACTACTGGGCCAAATGCTTGGCTTGGTTTGAGAGAATTTTATACATCACTACAGAGCAACCTTCATTTGAACTATGTGGATGTGAGGGATCAGACAGCAGCAATTTGCTCAATTCAACCTCAGGCCTGCTAGTACTTCCTGCAGTTTCACCTAGAGACAATTTCATCCTCTGTTTCTTCTGGAAACTGCTGTGTTGGGTTTTTGGGTGGTATGACAGCTCCTCTGTGCTGTAAACAAGACTGGCTCTGGTGCTCCCTGAAGGACATGAAGGCAGATGTTTGAATGGGCTGTACACCCTGGAATGGTGTCAATGAGTAATGAGGCCAGAGCACACCAGATCCCTGACCACCGGGAACAACTTGAAGAAATTCAAGGCTATAGCATGGACCTGGGATTTGCAGAGTAAAACATAACTCAGAAGCATCTAAAAGTTTACCAACCTTGCATCTGTGTAAAGGCATAGTCATTTTTTACCTATTTTCTCTTCTTCTCCTTGACTTTATCATAAAACAAGGCCTTCCTGATCTGATATTTTGCTGATGTAGGCAGAAGTGGATGGTAGAATGGGCTGCATGCCTAAGGGTATCATTTTAGAAAATCAGAGCTTGCAAATTGTAGCTTGTGTTGGGGAATTGCTATACATGGACTAAGTGCATAGCATTAGTCCCATCACACCCGTGTCCCTTATCTGTTGGTCTAGGAACATGTTGATCCCCCAGCTTTATTGGTGCTTACTGTGAATAGAGATGCTTTGGGGCAATGGCTAGCTGTTGTCAGGAGAACACATTTTCTTAGCCTTGTCACAAGGAGAATAAAGGGATTGGAGGTTGTAGTGAAAGTGAGAAGACAAGAAGTGAGAAATAGGAAAGGGAAAATTCCCAGCAGCATTGAGAACAAACTGAATCATGGCACTGGAATGAACAAATACAATAACATTACAGAGCAGGAAAGTTTTAGATAGGATAAAATATACTTTTACAGAAGGTGATACTGTTTAATTGTGCAATCGGGCAAAAGAAGCTATCTGTGAATAACAAATCCTTTTGTCCAGAAAAGAGATCTGGTTTAGGAAAGGAGTTCCTGGAGTCTTTCCTATGGTCCAGACTGATGACACCTGAAGCAGAGAAAAGCAAAGACACATTCATTATTTTAACTGGACCTTTTGCTGTCTAAACATAGAGTAATTGTGACCCAAAAGCCACAAAACCCTACATGCTTCTCTTGTGAAATATTAATGTGTTTCTTACCATCATATGCCCATAAACTCAAAATGCCTAGATGCTGGCAGTTCTGAGAAAGAGTGTTACTTTGAGATGTAGATTTACTGAAGGAATGTTTCTGACTTTCAGGGTGGCAGGCACTGTTCCTTCCCGGAAACTTTTTCCCCTCTCTTACGGTTACACATTGACAAGAGGAAACAGGACTTAAATAATTAACTTTTGGACAGCTATGCTGAATCAAACTCTTAATAAACTCAACTTCTCATAGTGGGGGACAGTTTTAAGACGATTTAACCAAGGTATGAATAGAACAACCTTAAGATGCCTCTGACCTCTGTGTACTCAAACCCAACAAAGAAAATATCTCCTATTTCAGTAGTACCAAAATTATTTTGCTTGAAGGGAGAAAGTGGTTATAAACTTTGATTACATGATCTTCAAGATCAGAAAGACTTACCTGTAGTATTCTTTGCTATGTTAGTCAGCATATAAGTTGGGCAATTAACCAGAAGCAAACATTTAATCTAATTTTCTCTTTAGTTCTAGGTAGAATTGGTTTTCTCAACTGAAATTGATGAATGAATTATATATTTAAAGGCTATGGAAATTTTCATCATATTTCGAAGGAAAATATTTATATTTGGATCCCTTTTGTAGATAAACTACCCTTGTAAATAGACTGATTTCCTGTCCCTGCTATATCCTGAAGAAGGGATGTTAGAAGGCAGCAGAGTTTTATTAGTTCTTAACCCACGTTTACAATGTCTTTGGGCATAATATCTTGGGAAGATTTGACCTTGCTTGAATTTGCAGCAGAGATATTCACAACAATCAAATACAGAAAACAGGACAGAACGTAGGAAGAGGGCATGAGACCTTGGTATGCGTTGGCACAGGCTTAATGCAGATGGTAGAAAACTTCCAAAGTCTTGACAAAATTTGTAGGATGGGCTTGTTCAATAAACCCTCAGCCTGGTCAAACCCTGTGAGCTCATCTTGTAGCTTTCTTTTTCCCTCAGAAAATGCTTTCTGCAGCCTTTTTCACAGAGATACAGGTGCTGCCTCTGCAGGCCCATTGTAGTTGATCATGGCAACACACCATTACAGTAGGGTACAGAAGTGATGTGCAGCTCTTATTATACGGTTCCATGACGACCGTTAACAATTTAGATAGAAAGGAGCCTCTGGAGGTCTCTGACCAAACCTCTTCTCAAAGCAACATCAGATCTGACAGGGTTGCTCAGGACCTTGCCCAGTTAAGCTCCAAATATCTCTAAGGATCGAGGTTTCACAAACTCCCTGTTGCAGTGTCTGACCCTCATGGTGATATTTTTTCCACTGATTTCTAACTGGAATTTTCCTCATTGCAAATTGTGCCCTTTGCCTTTCACTCTTTTACTGCACACATCCAAGAAGTTGGGCTGCGTCTTCTCTGTTCCCTCTGAATAGTAAAATATCACTATGTGATTCCCCTCTCCCTCTACCATTAGACTTCTCAGGACTGAACACACCCAGTTGTATCAGTCTCTTCTTGTGCATCCTTGAAGTCCATCAAAATGTGTGATGTGGTATTATTCCTCAGTCTTATCTGCCAGGCAAGGTTTATTATTACTGGAACAGAGAGGAAGGCCTCCCTGTGAAGGCCGCTGGAGAATCACTGCAGACACTGTTATCTCTGTGAGAAATTCAAGTCTAAACAGAGTGAGCTAACTAAGTTGCGAACAATTCTGGTTTAAGATGTTTATGCTATTTTATACAACAAACCTATAGAACAGCTTGATCAAAAGCTGCAATTTGTCTGGCTACCTTCAGGAGGGTTCACATGTCCTTCAGCTTGACCTGTCCTCCTCTCCTCCATCGACCAACTTCAGTGTCATGGAAAAAATGGAGAAGGTGATCACAAAATAAACCATTGTGCTTATTTTCATGACGTGGCATTGCTTTTCCTTCAAAACAGATTTTGATCTCATAGTACTCAGCAATGGTGTAAATGAAGCCGCCACAAGTCAGCTCAGCAGTGCAGACAATTTCTATCATCATTGTTTCAGCTCCAGCAGACATCTTTGAGTTTCTTAAGACAGCCTTGAAAGATTTCCTTCTTATAACAACAGCATGTTTTCCAGCATCTTGTTTTGTTGGCTTTAAATGAAAGTTGAGACTCTGGGGTCTGAAACAAGGATTTTTCTGCCTCAAAAGAACAGCCTTGAGCACTGCCTCTGCTCCAAGGAGCACAGACTGCTGTGAGGAGTGGCATGAGCAGATCAACCATGCCATGCATCGAGCATTGACAGAGTCTGACTGCAAATGAAAGGTATCTAAGTGAAATGCAAGTGAGAAATTGATGATTTTTCAGTATCCCAATTTCTCCAAACAAAAACGATTTCTTCCAGTGAATGGAAGCATAAAATAAGGAGCAAAGGCCTTGACAGTCATCTACCAGGGAGATAGAGGAGCTCATTTTCATGGGAAACAGAGCTTAAATGCAGTTGTCCAAACCTCTTACCATCTACTTTCTCATTTCATAGCATCAGCTCCAGAAGACAGCAGCTAAATTCAGGCACTTGCTCACTCTCACACTTTAAGTGTCCATGTATAGGTCTTCTAGATCATCCAGAAACAGATCTAGAAATATACAAATGCTCAGAGGGAAGTCACTGAGATGTATCAGAGGAAGCATGCTGGAACTCCTGCTCCTCTCCAGAGCTTAGCCAGATGTCTCAGATCTGCCAGCAGGCCCCTTCAGCCAGTTGCTTGCATAAGCACGAGCCTCTCTTTTACCAAGCTTAGGACCGAACAAACCTCATTCAGTTCTTCTAAGATATGTGCAAATGAGGTGCTGCTGCTGCCCCCCCCTTTTCCCTTGTACACCAAGAGTTGGTGGGCAATGTGCTCAGCAAGAATTGGGGGGGCACACATGCCTTCTGCTCTGCAGAAAAGCAGCACCTCTTCTCTGCCAGGAGAGACCCTTGACCAAAGAATCTCATAGGCAGTTTCATGGGTGGAGAGACGGCACTTTCTTGTTGAAACTTGACCACAGAGCACTTCAAACCAGAGTTGGATAAGTGCAGCCCTGTGCGCCAGTAGCTCCTGTGCTCAAGTGTATTACCAGATATTTTTAAGATCACTTTGTATTTTTAAGGTATAATAGCAGTTTTCGTGTATGTACAGTCCTAGTTTACCTAGCCTCATTTAAAAGACCTGGCTAAGCCCATGTAGTTAAATCAATTACACTCTTTACGGAGATTCAGCTTATTTCCAGTTACTCCAAAGAAAAGAAGAAAGAAAAATGTACTGTTCAGATTAGTTTTCTCTGGAAAGTAACTGTGCAGTGAAGGAAGAGGCACTCTCTTCGGGAAGCACAAGGTGTTGCTTTAGTTACTACTGATTTCATTCTCTATATTTAGAAGCAGTGGGCAAGAGCCCCACCACCACCAAAGGACAGCTGGGGTGACTGCTAGCTGATGCTTCTTGTTTCTGTATCTGTTATGAATACAACCGGGAAAGCCCAAGCTATGGAAGGCATCAGCCACAACACTTACTGCCTGGGGCAGGAAAGTTATGTAGCTTGAGTTGCAGTCAGACTTCGTAGGATACCAAGTGGAAGAAGCAAGGGACATAGTTTTTCATGTCTGGTTGCCCAATGTAACAGAGCTTGGAGTAAGGCCCAACACAAGTAATGCCAGGAACAGACAGTTTAAAGTAAATGTATTTAAGCGAGTAACAATTACCCAGAGTGTTAGAGAACTTGTTGGTCTCAACAAAAGCAGACAATGACCTTTGCTAACAGAGAGCCTTTCCTAATCTTCTCAGGATTTTCTTGAAGACCTTATCAGATACTTATTGCACATTCAACGTTTGCACCTCCTCTTTCTCTCTTCAGTCTAGTTAGGGACCTCATTGTGAGCTGCCTCTCTTTGGTGAGCATTGCAGGAGGCTGTTCATAGGTTGGAGAACTGAACTAGTTGTCGGCCAATCTCTGAGATGCTGGCACAGCCTGAAACAAATAGAGAAATTAAACATGTTGGTGGCAGAGAAAGGTCTGCGGATGAAACTTGGAAGGTTTTACGGTCTAGTCTTGCATGAACCATGTGGGGATAAGGTGGTACTCCAGCAGCTCACTTACAGGAGCCCTACTATGAAATGGCATCTTCAGCCTTGAGGTTAGGTATTAGGCTTCCCACACAAAAAGTTAGAAACATGAAAAAAGGAGGTTCTTATAACAAGCTGAGCAGGGAGCCTTCTGATGCAGCCAGAGGTAGATAAAAAAGACACAAGAATTGCCATGTGTCAGGTTACTGGAGGTGGAGATTTCCAGTGCTATTTCATTTAGTTGAATCTGCACGAAATTTCACCAGCCATGCCCAAAACACCCCAACCTGCTACTCTTGCCAAGTTCAGTGCCCTTTTGCATGTAAAGAAGTATGAGAGCCTCCTGGATTAAAAAAAAAAAAAAAAGACTTGTAGGAATATTTACTAGTTGAAAACATAAACCCCAAAAAACAGGCTATTAAGAAATGCCCAACAGGATTTCAGTTTCAGTCTCCCAGTCAGTGTTGCTATCCCCTTGAACTCATGGTCGTTAGAGCCTGGAAATTTTTAAAACATGACTTGAAGTGGGATAAGACCCTTTTGCTGATGTCTCATTACTGTGCAAATTTGTTCAGTGAGGGAGTCAAAACTGGCAGCTACAAGTAGGAGCAGAAGTGAGAATTGCAGAATGAAGAACAATTGTAAAAGATAAGAGGAGAGATGAAGGCTTTAAAAGCATGTGAGATGCAGAGATTTGGACCCACACCAAAAGACTGTTTTCCCTAGGGCATAGATAAAAAATTTGCATCCATTTTACTGAATGCCTTCTTTGCCTCTGTCTATACTCCTGGAGGACCCTGGAGGACCCTTGAGGCCCCAGAGGAAGTCAGGACAAAGGAGGAGTTTGCCTTGGTTGATGAGGACTGGGTTAGGAACCAATTAAGTGATCTGGACGTACATAAATCCACGGGTCCTGATGGGATGCACCCGCGAGTGCTAAGGGAGATAGCAGAAGTCATTGCTAGGCCACTCTCCATCATCTTTAGTAAATCATGGAGAACAGGAGAGGTGCCTGGGGATTGGAGGAAAGCAAATGTCACTCCAATCTTCAAAAAGGGCAAGAAGGAGGATCTGGGTAACTATAGGCCGGTCAGCCTCACCTCCATCCCTGGAAAGGTGATGGAACAACTTGTCCTTGGCACTGTCTCTAGGCATATCAAGGACAAGAGGGTCATTAGGAGCAGTCAACATGGCTTTACCAAGGGGAAGTCATGCTTGACCAAACTGATAGACTTTTGTGAGGACATAACCAGGTGGATAGATGATGGCAGAGCAGTGGATGTGGTCTACCTTGACTTCAGTAAAGCTTTTGATACAGTCTCCCATAGNAACTTTTTGAGAGAGTCCAGCACAGAGCCACAAAGATGATTAAGGGAGTGGAACATCTTCCTTATGAGGAAAGGCTGAGGGAGCTGGGCCTCTTTAGCTTGGAAAAAAGGAGACTGAGGGGTGACCTTATTAATGTTTATAAATACATTAAGGAAAAGTGTCAGGAGGATGGAGCTAGGTTCTTTTCGGTGATGTCTAATGATAGGACAAGGGGCAATGGGTGTAAGCTGGAACATAGGAGGTTCCACCTAAATATGAGAAGAAACTTCTACACAGTGAGGGTGACAGGGCACTGGAACAGGCTGCCCAGGGAGGTTGTGGAGTCTCCTTCTCTGGAGACTTTTAAAGACCGCCTGGACGCATTCCTGTGCAACTTGGTCTAGGTGATCCTGCTCCAGCGGGGGGATTGGACTAGATGATCTTTTGAGGACCCTTCAAATCCCTAAGATTCCGTGATTCTGTGACTTTTCTGAACTTCTCATGCAACAAAAAAATTGGTTGCATTTTACCCTGGTAAACATTAAATTAAATACTGAAAAACATATTAAATCCCCAGAAGAACAGAAATTCCAAGTTTTGCTCAGCAATACTTAGCAGTTTTGCATCTCTCTAATTGGGTCAGAAAGCTACTTTGAAGTTCCTCCTTGCAAGTTTCATTGCTATGGCACCTGAAATGCCAAATGGTTTCACAGGAAGCAAAGAATCTTTTGAAATGCAGCAACTAGAACCAGCAGAGCTCAGATGGTTTCCCTTTTTGTGGCCCATCCATCAGACATCTGATTCTAGATGGCTTGCATGCAGAAACCTCTATGTCACCGATCAAAAGCAACCTGCAAAATGCTTACCAGCTAAGGCCATTGATAAGCGAAACTCATCCTGCAAAATCCTCAAAACGTCTTGAAGACCTTCTTCACCCTGCTCCAACAAAGCAAGCAGTCAGGGTGAAAGGAACATTGGCACTGAGCAATGCTGCAGGATGCTTGCACTGTGAGAGCTGGGACAGTCCCTTAGGTCCCTGCCAACTCCAGTCTCTCGTACAGATGAATGATTAAAATTATATGATGGATGTGCTCAGTTCATCACAGATTAATTCAGATGCTTTTCCTTTTGTGATACATCTGAACAGGGAAAGAAAACAAAGCTGTTTTTCACTTCTGACATTTTATAGCTGTTTTTTTTCTTAGCTTCCAGCTAACCTTCATCAATGGGCTTGTTTCAAAACGTCAGGCCTTACCAAGCTGACAGCATTTTATGAAGTAATGAGAGTTTTATATATAGTACAGCTTTTAAAACTTTGGTTTGCTCAGATACCGGACTGAATCTTTAAAAATAGTACACTGTGCATTTTCCTCCGAGCAAGTGACACCAAGAAGCAAAAAATTCAATAAAATGAACATATGGTTTTGATCTTACTGTAAAATATTGGAGAATTTATTTTTTTTTTCTCTTAATTTTTGTTTTTATTTCTTGCAAAGAAGAATGCTTTGGGTGCCAACAATGTCAGTGCTCGTTCTATGCTAGGGCAATGCCACTAAGATACATCTTTAGGAATATTCTATGGAATATAATACCAAAACATAGTTGAAATCAAAAAATCCCATATCCTTTCTGTTTACATTGTGGAAAAAATGCAGGCAACTCACAGCAGCGCCCTTTTCTTGATAGGCCCTTTTCCTCTGATTACTGGCAACAGAAACAGTGCTGCCAAGTCTTCCACGTTTCTCAGAAGATACAGGTGATTTCTTGCTTAAAGCCTAGCTACTGAAATCCACATCAATCACACCACTGTACAGGAGTTCCATTTAAAAGATAAGAAATGTTTCAAGAACATGAAAATAGATACTTTTTTCTTTCAGAGAAAAGCTTGAAAGCTCCAATCCAGAGCCTAAAAGGCAAAAATTTAGCAAAGTAAACAGCTGATATAATTACATTTTAATCTTAATTGTGTTATGTTAACCTTCTGTATCAGAGGCCTAATTCATGACTCTGGATCATAGAAATATGCTAATAATTAAGAAGCAGCAAAGCTGGAACTGAGATAGCAGTAACATGCTCAGGCACCTCGAGGACATGGTTGTGCTCAGTATTACCCAAAAGATGTCAGTGAGATGGAGTTCTACAAGTCTTTCTGAAGAATTCAAAACACCACTATGAAACTGCTGAATCAAAACCATATCTTGCTCCCAAGTAAGCTGACAGAAAATAAAATTGTCAGACTCATCTTTGTGGCAAATAAGCCTGTCACCAATTTTCAGAAATGCTGATGGCCCTGAATCCCACAGTATTTTACTACCTAACTGCAACACCAAGAAATCAGGTCCCACAAAACGATGTTATCAGCTTCAAAATCAAATTTGAAATCACAAAATTCAGTGGTGTTTTTAAATCACAGAAAATGTCTGGTTTTGATTCAGTGTGGGGTGTTTCCACTTAAAATTCAGTAAAACAAAAAGAAAATAAATGGGTAAGATTCTTCACTGATGAAAACTGTCTCTGTGACTTTCAAATAACAACAGCAGAGTGTTGGCATGTATGGGAGGTAGACAGACAAACTTGAAGCTCCTTACTCACCTTGTAAGCCAGACCCCATAAAGCTGGTCTTCCAATAAAGACGCATTTTGCTCCCAGTGCCAGTGCTTTTAATATGTCGCTTCCTTTTCGTATTCCACCATCTAGATAAACTTCGACTTTGCCTTGTACTGCCTCCACAACTTCAACAAGAGCATCAATCTGCAAAGAAGCAGCCCCTCTCACCTTGAGGTCAGCTTTTGATTCCAAGAGAAAGAGGAGGTATTGCAAAGAGACAGGCAGGGATGCAAGGCTTTAATAACGCACCTTCTCAAATCACAAATAGCTCAGCACTAAAAGCTGCAGAATAAAGCGCAGCTCCCTGTTCTGTTTGCCAGATAGTTAATTCCATTTTCTGGTGCTTTGTTTATACCAATATCCTTTGCTAGCACTTCTGATAAGTGAAAAAGTAACGTTTTTGCTTGCTTTCTGAAAGATTTTTAAAATAAATTTCAATGGAAATAATTGTCATTAATATCCTACTTTCATTTGAGACAACGATGAATGATACAAATGTTTTCAAAAAAGGCTGATGTCAAACTTCTCCCTGCCACTGTCCAAATTGCCTAAACTTACATTTCAACCTAATCCTGGTGATCACCTGTTGAAACCTCCTCAACCCCCCTGCAGCATCTGTGAAGGATTCCATTTGCTGTTTAATACAGTCAATGCATCATTTCCTCTGGGCTAAATCTTTTGATTCCCTAAGGCCTTCTCTGCAGAGCACAGCATAGTGCCAGGCTGGTGGGGCAGGGCAGTAGCATGCAGAGATGCTGGCTCTGGTCCCAAAGCCAGTATAAACAGTGGCAGGACATTGCACTAGACCTAATTAACTCTCCTTTGCAGCAAACCCAGAGGTCTCTTTTCTGCAGTCTCCTATACTCTTTTGCCTTCTTTTGATCTTTTTTTAAGTAAAGCAGCTATAAGTAAGATTACTAAGTAGATTTTTCCAATTGGTCATATTTTTTTTCAGATTTTAAGGCTGAAAACTTTTAGTCTGAAATTTTCCAGGAGTAGTTCAGCAAGAGCAGGAAAATAGCTTCTGCTACCAGATGTGGTGCCAGAGGAGTAGCAATGCTGAACTAGGTATCTACTGGTTTCTCTGTGTATGTAAAGAAACTTTTAAGGTAGAAGTTTAATGTGGATGCCATTTCCATTATTATGTCCTTAGCATTCATATTATGGGGTTTTGATTCATTATTGTCAGCCTTGACATAGAAAAGAATTTCCTGGTACCTATTTTTATTTTACAGAGGAAAATGGAGAAAAGAAAGTCTGTAAGATACTGCGCAATACCGAACTTTAAAACAAGAACAATTGGAAAAACTGACAGAAGCCAAATTAAACCAGTGAAATACACATACATGCCAGCAATCCATAATTTCTTTGTACAGATTAAAAAAGTGGGGGAATTTTTCTCCAGATAAGTTATCCTTTTTCTGGCTCATGAAAGATATTAAATTTCCATTTAGACTTGAGTCTGTAAATATGTAAGCAGACCTCTCACTAAATCTAGCTGTGTTGTTTGTGCATGTTTTGGCAGACATGAACAATGAGAATAGTTATGCTCTCATTGGTACATTTTTGGTTCCAGAGCTTCATTTTCTTTTTGCTCCAGTGCACAAAGAGCACATATGCACTGCACCAGCTAATGAAGACATAGGCAGAAACCTTTCACTAACTTAGGCCAGTAGTTTATCTGCAGTTATGTGGGTTTGGTGCTGCTTACAGAACCCTCCCAAGAAGATGAGAAAATAATTCCGTGGGTAGCCCATGCCAAGGCATGCATCTGACCAGCTTAAAGTTAAAGTATGTCTGCACACATTCACAGCCATGCAATGAACACACAAGTCCACTAGAAGCGTATGTACAGAGATGGGCATAGAGATACCCAGGTTAGAGCAAATGTGCGTACAATAAACACTCATGGGACATCATCTTTCACTTACAGTGGCAGGTCCTCCATCCAGTTGCCTTCCTCCATGATTGGACACAATAATTCCCTGAACTCCATGTCTCACTGCTAGCTCGGCATCTTCTTTTGTCAAGATGCCTTTGATGATGATGGGCAGGTTGGTCAGGCTCTGCAGCCAGTAGATATCATTCCAGGTGACTGAAGGATCCAAGCTGTTGGGTGGCAGTCCATACTCAGAACGGTCATCTCCCTACAGTCATAGGATAGAAGGAAGCCTCACCTAAGCCTTAACAATACAGAGGTCCCTTGAAGTCTTTCCCTGCCCTAGAACAGATTGGTTAAACTTGTTAACAGACAACAGCTCTGGAAAGCATGTATCTCCAGAGGAGAATAATCACAACAGGGATGGAAATCAGTGTGTCTAAGGAAGCCAGAGTGGGATTTTGAAGCCAGGACCCAGGCTGGCAGCTAGTCAGGCCAGGATGCTGCAGAACCAGAAGGGGAGAAGATATGCCTGGGGTACAGCAGATGTCAAAGCAGAAGTTACCCGGTGGTTTTTGGCTCATGTGGCACACACCAGCACAGTGAATGAAAGAACTGGTTCATTTTACAAACCTCAAAGGCTCCTTCCAAGTTCTTCAGTTTCAAGTGGGGAGGAAGGTGGAAACCATTGTGGACATCATCACGTCTTTTGCCCGTGTAGGGCAGATCCGCAGTGAGGACAAGGGCCTGGAAACCCGAGGCCTCCGCCCGTTGGACCAGCTGCTTGGAAACCTCCCTGTTGCGGTGAATGTAGAGCTGGAACCACTGGAGACCACCAGGGGCAGCTGCAGAGATCTCCTCCAGCGTGCAGGTGGAATATGTGCTGGCAATGTAACAGGTCTTCATCACTTTTGCCGCTATGGGAGGTATTGGAAATAATCAGAAACAGGCCATTTCAATAGTCCTGCCAGACAACAGGTACAGAATTTTTTTAGATACAGTTTGCAGAGGACACCTGAACTCATGTTTTACTTATATCCTACTAAACACAGCACTACAACCAATTGGCAGATAGGCCCTTGGGGTTAAAAAATGGCTGTATTTAACATGCACTGCTGTAGGATCATAGTTAAGAAAGCAAGGAAGGGAAAGGTAATTTACCAAGTGGTGCATTCATTTCATAGGAATGCATGGTCAAATACACTTAGTGTACACAGAAACACACAGGAAAAAAGATTCCAATGCTCACTTCTCCAAACCCACTATGAGATTTGGGAAGAGATGTTATGTTTTTCTCCAAGGGAGACACTGTTCTTACCAGTAACAAGGAACTTACAGGCTGTGTCCCATCCACCACTTTTATGTCCTACCTAGAGCCACAACACTGAGAACCTGCACAGTCCTTGGTGTACACCAGAAATGTGTCCACGGTCTCTGTCTTAAGTTTGCAGCAGCCTCCACAGAGCTGATCTTGTAATAGTGCTAGCTGGAGAAGTAGAGCAAAGTCTATACAGCTTCCCTTGCACTTCGTGTCACCAGACTCAAGTGGATCATCCACAAAAAGAGGTGTCAGAAAGCGGGAAAGGAGTTTGCCCCTTCAAGCCTGAAGATTTTGCTCAGTCACACTTCAAGTCACCCTAACAGCTTCTTGAGGCTTTTCCACAACCCTCTTTCTGCTACATGACAACAAAGCAGAAGTGTACCTCTGGCTGTGCTTTTCTCTCCATCAGGCCATGCTAGCTGGTGGAAGCCAGTAGGGGCGATTCCTACAGGAAAGCTGATTTCAGTTCCCAGAAGCTTAGTCCTAATGTCCATCACAGATACGTCCCGCATCATACATGGCTGGAAACGAATTCTGTAAGACAAAAAAACCTTCAGGATAGTAGCTGTTAAGAGGCTTTTCTGAAGTTTCATGCAAATCAGGTCTTCATTTACCTGTTGCAATGCAGGAATCTGAGCCAATAAAGACAACAGCATACACCAAAGGGACTTTGTCCTTTCTGCTCACTTTTACAGGTCAATTCAGCCAGTAGTTCAGCCACTGCTACTTTTCATTAATCCAGTACCTCCTGCTTACTGGACATAGTACATCATTTCTGCAATTCTCACCTCAGCTCACCAGCTCTTGTTTTCCTGCTGCCCATCCCACAGATTCCTTCTACTTACAGCCCAGTCCCAGATCACTGTATTCCATCCCACCATTTGTCTGTCCTCAATGGTCATTGTGCCTGCCCTCACTGCAACATATTCCCCAGATCCTGTGCTACTTACACATAGGCTTCCTCCTGTTCTCTTTACCACACACTCCCTATTGCATCTCATTCTACTACATACCACATGCACCTCACACTACTACACTCTTGTCATATCCAGTCCTACCCTACCCTACCCTACCCTACCCTACCCTACCCTACCCTACCCTACCCTACCATACCATACCATACCATACCATACCATACCATACTCTACCCTACCCTACCATCTGCCTGGGCCCTCAGCATCATTTATGACTCATACAATCTGTGTCGTATTCAGGCTAGTGTAAGAACACAAAGTGTATGTCATTCAGGTAAGTGCATTTTGCTTGTGGACCACCTTGAAAGGACAAGATGTAAAGAATAATGGCTTGTGAAATTCAAATGCTTGCACAAAAACATAGTTTAAAAGCTTGAAGTACAACACCCCTCATTTCCTCCTCACATTACCTTTTATATGCCAGGATGTTTTCATCTCGAGTGCTACAATCATCTGCTCCAGCTGCAAAAAAATCCCAAGCAATTTTGGGTAAATACTTCTTAGCATAAGCTTCAAAGTCTGAAAGACACACCATAGCCATTGCTGAGGGAGGCTCTGAGAACCTTGAAGAAAAGAATAACATGGAGTGGAAATTAAATCCCTGATTCTCTCTTCCAGGGGCTCTAATGTCACTTAATGCAAACCTTGGACCCATCTGTCTTGTAGAAGAGTTGCTGAGAGGTTGTCTCAATCTATCTTGCCATTCATCCCCTCCCTTAATATGAGGAAAACTTGCAGATGCAGCCATAACAGTAGGAAGAAGCTTGCATCTCTGTGCTTCTCTTTATCCTGTCTTAAACAGAAGCCTGAAGAGGACATTTCAGGTCCTCTGCGATTTTAAGACACAGCAGTTGTGTAATTCTGTCCTAAATTTCACCTTAAAACTAGCTGCATTATTTGTTCTACTAATCCTCCTCAAAGATTATCTCAAAACATCATTTGCTGTATTCTCCTTTAGGATGGCTCCCTGACAGAAAAATTAGTTATGGAGCACAGTGACTAAATTCAAGCTCATGAAATCTGGAAGCAAGTAAATACAGAGTCTACATTTAACCTGCTCCAGCATGAGTGCATTGTAAAACTATGTTGAGATTGACTGCAAGTCACTATCAAGGCCAGTGCTGCAGAAAAACGAAGTGTTTTCTACAGATCTCAATTCCTCTTTTGTAACAAATACCCTCTGGGTGTTTGCATTACATACTGGAGCACTGATATATACTAAAAAAGGAGCATACAAAATTTGGACAAACTATGAGAAAACACTGGCTAAAAGCAAATTTCACAACATGAAACATGATTCTAAAAACTGCCCTCAATCTTTCAGGGGACAGAAATGACATTGTGTGACCCAGATGTCTAATCAAACCAACAGAAATGCTGCCTAGCAAATGCCTGCACTTACATGCTTTTGAACCAGCCAGGACTAAAAGCTATGCATATTAATGTTTTAGCAAATCACGTATGTGTGCAAGAAAACATGTACAAAACACAGAAAAAAACAATTTACTAAATTGTTTGTTACAATTATTTCCACAGCTCTGATTAAAATAGGCATTTTGCAAGGTATATGAAAACACAATGTTTTAAACAGCTGTGGTTTGGGTCTAATTTTTCTAAAACTGCACAGGAAGAAGTAAATATCCTTGTTTTCAGGATTGGCTTCCTGCAGCAGATTAGCAGGGGTTGCAAGCTTCACCAAAATCAGTCCCATGTGTCCCATGTTGTACACTGCTGGCACAGATAAAGACATAGGTTACGTACACAGATCCAACCTGTCAAACTGCAGACATGGATATGTCTCACTGGCCAAGGTGCCTGTGTGTACACTTGGAAATGACAACACATAATTCTCTGCTAGGAAAGAGCCCAAAATGAAGGACTCATTGGAAGATGAGGATGAAATGTAACTAATTTCTTCAGTATTGTTTTGTCTCCTCTGACAGGCATTAGGTAGCAGGTGGTGAATGTATCCCAAGCTCTCTCTGTATGACTTCAAGATACCAAGGACTGTTGATAGCAGAAGACATCATACATCATGATATAACATAAACCATGTATCACTTCTGCTTTTCCAACTGTTAGAAAGGTCAAAGCCAGCAAGCACAAAAAAATAAACCAAGTCTTCTCATGGCAGAACAAATGGGAATTTTAAACAACAACACAGGCCCATTGTATCCCAGTTCAGACGTCAGTTCAGACTTACTTTGGGGTTCAGGGAGAGCTGCAGGAGGTGAGACCCACTCCTTCAAGTTTGCCTCCAAACAGGATGTAAAGGAAGTCTCCTCACTGAGTAGCCGCTGTTTTCTTCAGAGTCAATAACCAACCACAAGAGATTAAAGCTCAATCCTGCAGTAAACTTTGTCCTGTTTGTGTAACACTAACTTTGTTTTACTATCAGATGATTAAAAGGTCCTTCCACAAACATGCATCACTGTGGTGGGTTTACCTTGGCTGGGTGCCTGGTGCCCACCCCTAGTCCCTCTATCACTCCCCCCCCACACCAAAACCTCCGTCAGCAAGGCAAGCAGGGNGTCAGCAATGCGGTTGCCTGGACCACAGCACTGGAGCTGTGCTCTTTGGCAGTGGCTGAAGACTGTGCATTCATTTAGGGAAGTAACACTATTTCAGAGGTTTTGAATGAATCCCTAAACTGCTGGTAACTGGCTGCTAAATATTATCATCCCACCAAAATGATGATTCACAGACAGTGTGACTTGTTACGGCCCACAGCTACAGAGCCTTGAATCTTTACTGCCACACATGGAAGAGACCTTTTTTTCACTTTCTACTGTATATGAAAAGTATCCTTTGTCTTCTGCCATTTTTAAAGGGCTATGATCGCTCTCACAATCCAGTTGCTCTCTCACTGGGCTTGCAGATTCTCTCCTTTGGTTCCCCCAGCCCAGCTATCTTCCAGGAGGTCCACTGGTCCTCTCCCTTTCCTGTGCTTGGAGCTGGTGATACTTCTCTGTGTTTCCCTCTGTTTCCCTGCTAAGGATTACAAACCAGGACTGAGGTGCCAACAGATTTATGATGCTGACTTAAATTTGCAAGATACAGAAAGTAAACACTGGACAGTTTTGTCTTCTGATTTTTTAACCTTTAGGGTTCATGTTTTCAATTTTTCTGTGCAAGTATGAAAGCTTAAAACTTTAATTTTTACTAACTGAAAATTGAGATATTTTTCTCAGAAACACATGGTACCAGGTGCAAAGGGTGAGGCAGAAACTTGTGGAAACATATCCAAAGTTTTACCAGTATTATTGCCCTCCCAGACCAAGCAGTCCAGCTGGGGCAATGAGTGAATCAAAGACCAGGGAAGAGCTAGAAGCTCAACAGAGCTGCAACCTCAGGACCTGGTGTCCAGAAGACTGGTCTGATCCAGGACTGCAGATCTGACATTACTGACATGAGAAATCCTAGGTCACTGACACCATCTGTGCAGCAGTTAGATGTATTCACAAGACCCTGCCCAAACTCTACCAGACATAATCATCTATTTTATTGTCTTTCAAAATTTTTTAAAATTCAGCCTCCAGAGCTCATTATCCACACACTGCGAAGCTAGCTTATGGCATCCAGCTATGGATACAGGTGTCACAAACAAGACAAGGTGTACATGCTTAGCTGGAGTGGCCTTGGTTCACTTTTCTGCCCAGGATGAGCTGTGCAGCAGACAGCCTTCAGCTTACTTCTGGTAAGAAGAGACATGTACCACCTCTGCACACAACACAGCGCATTCCTGGGAAGGGAAGGAAAATCCTGCACTCATTCTCCCTCCGCTAGATGTCAGCTTTGGGTCATATTTATCCAGCTATGTTGGTAATAACACCAAGAAAAAAAATCAGTCTTTGACGGACTGCCAGGCACTATGGCCTTAAAACTGATACGATCACATAACAAGAGTGCCTGCTAATATGTTTGGAAATCTTCATTCCCTGTGTTTTATTCTTAACATTTTCTGGTGTAGAGCGTCTCAATAAATGTACCTATGTCTGGTCTGACCTGTTTTTAGTTTCAGCCTACAAGTTATTTGCAGGGTCCTCTGGCATATTTCTCATTATGCTGATCTCAGTACTCCCCTACTTTAGGGATGCACGTCGCAGCCAACTCACCAAACAATAAAGTTTATGGTTTATGGTTACCATAATTTTACATGAATTAAAAATAGTTTGAGACTACTCTATTTTGGATCAGGAAAGGGGAAAAATCTCTGCTTTTGTGCTGTGGCTTTTAAAAGCCACTTTGCATCTAGATATATTCTCTTCCTTCAGGGATGAACTCAATTCAAAGTAGCAATGACTTCTTGTCCCGTAAGTAGTATTTTCTCTGATTTAGCTGTGAAGCACTAAAGTTCTAAGGAAATAAAAATTTTCCACAGAGATAGTACCTTTTCTTAGAGCCTCTGTTACATATTTGAAAAAAGTGGGCAAATTTTAAAGTTCTGGAGCTCTTCTATTGAAGTGCAATAAAAGACTTGGAAAGTCTCTCAATACTTTGCAGGAAACCTTGCTGCCACCTTCTGAGAAGTGAAGAAAATAATATAGTACGAACTTACACATCTGGTCCAGCCTTGCAGATAGAGTGTCAAAAAGTCAACAGCCAAAGCTTCATTTTTGCACAGATCTACACAGCTGGGGTTTTGCAGTTGCTTACTTTTCAATACTAACATAGTCAAAGGCTTGTGAGTCCAAACATAAAGATCCTGTGTAAATCTGTGATCCAGTTTCTATTACAATCACGATGCTCCACAACTCCAATTGGTTATATTTGTTTGCTTTTCACAAATGGCAAATTGCCGTGGGTCAAGCTGACATCTACCTCACTGATGCATCCACTAGTGGTGGGTTCAGTCTGAGACTTTACAACACTTCAGTGAAGAATCTGGTGAACTCTAAGCAATGTAACTAACTCAGATTACGTAACAGTTTGCATACAGTCACCACAAGTATTCCTTATCAGATTTCTTTCTTGGGCATATGCCCCATGTTTGGAAGGAAAAAACTTTTCACTTGCATGTCAATCATGCAAGAAAGTTTTCCCAAAAATAAATATTTAAATAGCCATCCCTTTATTATAGGTGGAGATGGCAACAAATCTTTTATTTAACATTGACTAACACTTTTGATTACAAGATCCAGTTTTCAGTTGCTTTCAATTTTGTCACATTTCATTCATTCTAGGCTGAAATTTTCCATCCTTGGTCTCTGTGTTGGGCTGAATTTTTTTGAGATCATTTCACTAAAATCTGGCCAGCAACTTCCAAGAATTAGGTTAGTGAAAAATATGGTGTTTGGCCCAGGCTGAAAATGTCTTACAGTGGCTTCACTGCAGTTCAGTGCTTCATGCGGGGGCATGAAATTAGAAGGGACTGATCCCTGGAGGCCTCAGCCTGTACTTGCTGGCCATATGAAAATCCAGCCAGAATTGGCCTAGTTGTAAATCACTGTTCTGGGCTTGCACATGCTCAGCAGAGCTTGTTTGAAATCCAGATGTTATCTTTACTGAAGACTTGTCTAGTGCAGAGCATGCCCATGGTCAAAGGAACCCAGCCCCAAATACGAGCAGATAGCAGAGAACTGGCCAACCCTGAACCTCCACACCTCATGCTACCTGTGCTTGGATTCATCCTTAAGTGGCACTGGAGGGGAGAAGGATGAGAAAAGCCATGGCTCAAAAGAGAAGATGCAGGCCAGCACCTAGGAACAGGCAGAGTGTGATGTGCAGAATCAACAAGGTCAGAGACACAACAGATGGGAGTTAAACAGGACAGCAACATGCCAGGGTGACAGGAATTTAGGGGGATAGAAGAACCAAGAGAAGGGGACAAATCTGGGGAAGAGGCAGAATGGGACAGCCTGCGACACACTAGGCAGAAGAGTTCTAGGAGACTACCAAATATTTAGCTGTTCTTTCTGTAACCACCTCTGCCTCCAAAACCCAAAAGAGAACTTTATTTATCCTTAGCATTACTTTATGGAATAGCAAACAGCTACAAAGCCCTTTGGGAAAACACCCCCGGTGTTAGATTTTCAAAAAGGAAAAATGTTTCCTGATAGCAGATGACTCCACTAGCTCATGAAACAGGGATCTGTACTGTGTGTCTGGAAGTCCAACCACCTAAAGTCTCACATCTCCTGTGTACTGTCATATGTGGTAAAATGTCATTTCTGAGCCTTTCTTTCTGGCTTACTTAATGTGCCAATATATCACCTAACTACAGGTCTTCCCATAAGGTAGCTGCATCTCACTTCGACATCTGCACCAGCATTAGAGAAAGGTCTGAAGCAGACTAGTTAAACAAGGTTTAACTACTGTGCACCAGAGTTCACCAAGCAAAGATCTGCTAAATCAGTGACAACAGAGCATAGTGAAATCACAGGATGCAAATGCAGATTGGGTCTGGAAAGAAACACCAAGGCTGATAATCCACAGCCAGTTAATTGCCAGTAGCACTGTGTCAGCACAGCCTCCCTGCTCCCGGTCTGTGAGCATTCAGAGCTGTTTTACCACCACATTGGTCTTAATCTCTGTGCTCTGGACCCTTGGCTGCATAATAGAGATGACTGTTATTATGTACGGCACCAATTTAGGTTCATTCCTTTTTGGCTGGGCTCTGCAAGAGCTAGTGGACTTAGACTCCCTGAAATAAGGCAATAAAAATTCACAGACATATTGGGAAAATAGTGCCTCATGGGGTCCTATTCCAGTTGCCTCACGCTGCCACTATGGCCCTGTATATGGAATCTCTTCTCTTTCCTCTAGAGAGTTCAGGCCAGAAAAAAAAAATCTTTTTCCCTTACAAGGTACAGGGATGCCTTCTGTCCTCTCACAAGATGAAGAGAACCAAGCACAGTGAACTTCCCAAATCACAGGCTAGATTTCCAACTTCATCCCAATCCAAGCCACAACAGGACCTTAAAGCTGAATAGTCCTTTGGCACAGGGTAGTGTACCTCTCTCCCACACCACATCTGTCTTAGCCTCCCTGGACGTGGGACCTCGTAGATGGAACACAATGTATCCTGCCATGCATCAGTCTGAATCTTCCTACATCTTTAGATTCTCTCAGTTACACGAATCTTTGTGGTATCCTTTCTTCCTGGAAAAAAAGAGGAGAAAGTAAGAGCATCATTCTGGGTCCTATTGTGTAAGTCTGTTCCCTTGTGTCTCTTCAAGTGAGGAAGGTCTGGAGTGCTGTGTCACCAAAGAGAGATGATGCAGTCTTTCCACCAAGTTACCCCTCTTCATAAAGACACTGAAGGTGCAGACTCTTCACCAGCAATGCTGGAATGAAGCCAAAAGGGAATTTAGGTGGGAGGAGAGATCACATCAGGGTTTGATGTAGGAGATCCACTTAGCATTGTGGGAGGAGTCATGGGCTGCAGGTAGCAGGAAGGGAATGCACAAGCAGCATCATGGACTGAGCACACAACCATAAAAATGATATTTCAGAGAGCAGTTCCAGAGCCATTTAATTATTGATGAGAAATGCTGGAGTAGGGAGGACAATCACTATCTATTCTCAGTGTGAAAACATGAGGACTGCCCATCTCAGACACATATCTAAGATTACTGTCAAGCAAATAACTACACAAATAAGTACAATCTGCAGTATGTATCCTAAATAGGGGTAAGGTTGTGAAGTGAGCAAGAAAAGTTAGGGAAGAAGGGCTGCAGATATTGTGTTTCCCAGAAAACTCTTGAGTCCTCACTAGCTGCTGCCAAAGCTGCCTCCAAAGACACTGAGCTCACACAAGGTGGAGCAGCAGAGGAGCTCAGGTATGACTCAGCTTTGACTCTTGCCTTTGACTTCCATGTGTGGCTGCCTCTCTCAAAGCCAGGGAGTCAGAGACAGCTGGATATGACATTAATCATTATGCAGCCATTATGTAGAGTTGGCTACAGATTTTTTTGTCTTATCTGGCCTAATAGGCTAGCTAGGCTTGTGTAGACATCCAGTCATTCTCTTCCTTCTTGTTTTTTAAAGTACTGTGTTACTGGCAGTGAAAGAAGTAGCTTGCTCAAATCCACAGAGCACAATAAAAACAGAAATGAGAAGTACCTGGGAGCTGCATCCACCTGAGACAAAAAGCACTCTGGGCTTGATGTCCCACTTCAATTTTATAAGCTGGGCAAGGTCTTGGCACCTTTCACCTGCAGTGGGACTGATGCTGACCACCATTTAGGAATCAGTGAAGACTAAGCCTTTATCTCCCATTGCATAACCACCACAGACAAACACAAAAGTAGGGCTGAAAGGAGGTCAGAGAGGCCATCTAGGCCACTCCCCTTCCTGAAATCAGAATCAGAATCACCTATACCTGTGTCCTTCCCTACCCAGGGAGATTCCACTTCATCCAAAGAAGATCAGTTTGGGTGATTTACTGCCCTGAACACAAGGAAAATTTACACGTGTTTCACCTGGATCTCCCTTCCTGTCATTTAAGCTATTATCTACCCATAGTGGACACAGAAGATTCACACTCATTGTCTTTATGTCTATCTTTAAAATATTTAAAGATAATTTCTGGGCCACCTTCTCTATTGTCTCTTTTCTAAATCTAGTTGTGTAGATGCCTTTTGCCATGTTTTCTAGACTTCTGGTCATTCCCAATTCTCTCCTCTGACTCTGCAGCTGTTCCACATCCTCCCTTAATTAAAGCAGCAGAAACTTAACATGATCCTCTCCTGCCCTTATCTGGAACAAAGCAGAAAGAATATGTCAATACTCCTGTATATTCAGCTGTGATGATAGAATACTATTTTTGTGTTCATTACTCAGCACTATGTTCCTTACTCATGTCTTCAGATGTGCCATTCCGTCCTGAGATAAAGAAAGAAGCCCTATGCTTTTGTTCTTCTCTTCTAGACAGAGAAGAGATATCATCTCTTCTCCAATTAGGACAAGAGTCAGGCTAAGGATAGAGTCTAGAGAAGAGAAAGCTGAGGGGAGACCTTATTGCTCTCTACAACTACCTGAAAGGAGGTTGTAGAGAGATGGGTGTTGGTCTCTTCTCACAAGTAACTAGCAATAGGATGAGAGGAAATGGCCTCAAGTTGCATCAGGGGAAGTTTAGGTTGGATGTTAGGAAAAATTTCTTTACTGAAAGAGTGATAAAGCATTGGAACAGGCTGCACAGGGAAATGGTGGAGTCACCATCCCTGGAGGTGTTCAAAAAATGTGTAGACATGGCACTTTAGGGCATGGTCTAGTAGTCATGGTAGTGTTGAATTGATGGCTGGACTTGATCATCTTAGAGGTCTTTTCCAACCTTAATGATTCAATGATTCTACAGTAGAAGTCTCAAAACCCAGAGACAAACCGCCTAACAAAGAACTCTCATCTTTTGCTAAAACTTTTGAGAGGAAATAGATGTCATAAAAAAACTCCATCTCGAATACATAACAGAGACACCCTGATAAACCCAGGATGTGTCCTCGAAGAAACAGAGACAGAGAAAACCTGCTTTATGATAAAATGGAGGCCTTTAAACAACAGTGTCAAGAACAGTCTCTATTGTGAAAGATCTACCTCAGCCTTGAGATTTTGTCATGACAGAAGGGCAGAAAATAAAGGAGATTTTCATGACTCTCAGTCTGAATTGAAAACGTTGACTCAAAACTACAAATGAGGGGCTCCTTTTAGCCTTGAGACTGAATTAGAATTTAAGCTGAGCCTAAGACTCTGAAATCCCAGAACTGGTGCTTCCAGGAAAATAAAGCCATACTGGTGATTTGGAAGTTGTCTTGTCTATTATTGTTAATGTCTAGACTCCCAGTATAGCTTCGGTCCTCTCATGGAAGCAGAAGATTTGCTCTCATGAGGCCACAGCATAGGATCAGAGTGCGGCCCCAGTCCCAGTGATCCCAAGGTTGACCCACTTTGGAGGCAGTCCTCTGGCTGACATAAGTCCAAAAACGGGAAGTAGCTGAGTTGAGGCAGCATGAGTCTGTTTGCACACTGATCTGTGGCAACTTTTCACGGAGAGGTTTCTGTCTTGCAACAGCATTGCATGCATCTTGTGACACACTGCGGCCTCCAGATTCCTTCTTTTGATGCTGCTTTCTAGCTCATTCACATCTGATAATTCGTAAGTAAAGGCAGATGCTGTTTTCCTAAGAAAACTGCATTCTACATTTTCCAGACTACTTCTCCAGTTTGTCAAGGTCATCTAAAGTAATTTCAAAACCTCCTAGTTCAATGTTATATGGAAATATAATATTCTCTATTCTCTAGAATTCTCTCTATATACTCTATTCTGTCGTCCATTTGATTAATTAAAAAGTTAGCAATAGAGATCTCAATCAACACACACTTCTAGGCTAACAATGAACCATCACTCTCTGAACAAACTTTTTAACCAATATTGCACTCACCTAAAAATTGTAAAAATATTTCCTCAGCTTGCTTCTGAAAGCTCATATGATACAATGTTCAAAGCCTTACTAAATTTAAGAAACAAATGTCTGTTGTTCTTCACTATCTACAAACCCCATCAGAGAAGCATATTAGATTGGTTTGGTACAATTTGTTCTTGATAAACCTGTACTGGTTGCCACTTACCTTGTAGTTAATTTCTGGAGGCTCAATGATTGCTTCCCTTGCTCCCTCATTATAGAAAAAAAGATCAAGAGTAAGAGTACATTTATCTCTGTACTCCATGATTCAACAAGGATAACAGCTAGTAGTTCTAACATTGCTTCAGACAACCTTCCCAGTATCCTAGCAGGAATTTCATCAAGTCCATCTGATTTGAAAACACCCAACATATCTAACTGGTATTGCATGGTCTTGCAGCAAATTAAAAACATTCTCAGACAGTCTTAGCAAAATGAAGGTACTAGACAGTCACTTTGAAATGAAAAAATTCCCTAACAGGATGGAAATCCCAGGTAGTTGGGGAAAGCCAACAGGTGTGGAAAAGCCCAGACTCAGCATGAATAACCTTATGAGGAAAAAAAAAAGGGAAGTTCTGAATCCTGAAGGAAAGCACAGTCCATAAGGTGCAAGTAATCCAGCAGGTAGAGGGAAACAAACACACTGGGTTTCATATAAGGTGCCAATAAAAGAACCAAAGCCATGCTACACTCACTTTTACACAATGTTTGAAATATTAAAAAATGAGTAACCAGAATGTCTGATCCAAAACACAGACACTGATATACCAGATATATTTGAAATCTGGGAAAGGAACAGTCGATGGGACACTAAATCCAGGATATAAACTACACAGTAAAGATAAACCGTGATAGAGGCAAAACAGTGCACTGCCCTATTGAAAGCTCAGCATCAAATCAAATTTACAAGCTCACTGACTCAACTCAACAAGTAACATAAAGTCTGCACAGGTTGCAATTCCAGGTATAAATAGGAAAGATATAGTTGTGACAGATAATGTTAATGACACAGGATAGAAAAATGTCTTCAATTCAATAAGCTGAAGAGATTAGAGAGGCAGGAGAACCAGCAGTAACGGGAGATGTCAACTGCCCTTCTGTAGATTGACAAATGTCATGTCAGGACATGCAACAGAGATGACATTTTTGGGCTCTGTCAACAATTAATCCATGGAGCAGCTGGTTAGAGAGCCCATGGGAGCAAAGGCAGTCCTCAACTTTGTGACTCTAACTCTTCCAGCGGAAGCTCCACTCTGTGACAGTGACCACAGAGGACTCAGCTTTGCCACTCTACAGGAGCACTGCAGGCCAAATACACCACTGCCATTGTCCTCAGCTTCAAGAAAAGCTATGCAAAAATGAAGAAGCTTGTTAAAAAGAAGCAAGAAAGGTCAGCACAGAGAAATCTTAACAACCAGCATGGAAACTTCTGAAGAACACCAGCCTAGAAGCACAACACCGCTGCGTATGACCTATTGAGAAAGGCCGGAGAATGGATTAAAGGAGGCCAGCACACATAAACAGCCAAGTAAGCAAGTTTATTAGCAATAAGAAAGCATTTTTCAAAAAGATGTCCATTGTATCCAAACCAATAAAAGGAAATGAATAGTATAGTCAGGCAGATTAAAAGCAAAATTCTAATTAGGAATGCCAAAAAAGAGTTTGAGGAGAACTAGCTAAAGAAATCAAAACTAGTACTTAAACAAAAATGTCAGGAGCAAAAAACCTACTAGAGACTCTGCATGACCAGTGAGTGATAAGGCAAAACTCAGAGACAATGAGGCTGTTCTGCATTGCTATTCACTGGGAAGAAATGGAGAAATTGTCATACGATGGAAAATGCAGAGGACATGTCTGAAATCAAAGTAATTGTGGATGAGATTATATTTCGAACAAAGTGAAAATTAACAAATCACTGGAGCCAGATGATATCTAGCAGAAATCAAGGATAGAAACATTAAATTACTAATCACAGTGTGCAACCTCCCACTTGAAACCTCCTTGGGACTTGAAGACTGGAAAGTGGCATATATGAAGTCAATCTTTAAAACAGGTCCTGAGGGGCTTCCAAGGAAACACAGGTCTTATGGTTCGTACTATTTTTTAAGCCTAAAGAAGTGAGCAGCATAGCTCCAGAAGACCAGGGTGTGAGAAGGCAAATTCTGCTCTTGACATATTATTAGCAGTCAGTAATCATTGATATGTAAAGAAACAGGATATACTTCAAAAGAGTCAAAATTGCTTGTGTGAAGAGAAGTCCCGTCTGAGAGGCTTCCTTGGACATCTGTGAAAGGATCAGCAGCAGAGAGGCAAAGATGGCCCTGTAGACAGGATCTGCATTGAAAAGTCCCTCATCAAATGCTGATAAGTACACTAAGCAGTCAAAGCATAAGAATGAAAATCCTGAAAAATAATTAACTGAAATAAAGGAAACAGAGTAGGGATAAACTTTCAGAACAGATAGATGTCACCAGAGAAGTTGCACAAGGGTCTATGCTGAGGCATATGTTCCACTTAGTTGTAAATGGCGTGAAGCAGAGCATGAGCTGTCAGGTGACAATGTTAGTTGGTGGTATTAAGATATTCAAGTTTATGAGAATCAAGGAATGTTAGGGATTGGAAGGGACCTCGAAAGATCATCTAGTCCAATCCCCCAATGAAGGCAGACTTTGAAGAATGGTGGAGGGATTTCAGGTGACTAATGAATGAATGAATTTGCAGATGAAATTCAACACAGACAAGTACAGTAAGCAAAGCTGAACAGCAAAAAAACAAATCAGAATTTAAGTTATTAACTCTGTTAGGAAAACAATAGAGAACAAAGGTCTCCCCAGAGCCTCCTTTCCTCCAGGCTAAACAACCCCGGTTCACTCAGATGCTCCTCTAAGACTTGTGTTCTAGACCCTTCATCAGTTTTGTTACTCTTCTTTGGACATGCTCCAGAACCTCAGTGTTTTTCTTGTAGTGAAGAGCCCAAAACTGAACACAGTATTTGAGGTGTGACCTCACCCTGCTAAGTACACAGGGACAATCACTCTCCTACTCCTGCTGGTTACACCATTTCTGATACAGGCCAGGATGCTGTTGGCTGCCTTGGCCACCTGGGCACATTGTTGGCTCATATTCAGCTGGCTGTCAACCAGCAACCCCAGATCCCTTTCTGCCCGGCAGCTTTGCAGCCACACCTCCCCAAGCCTATAGCATTGCATGGGGTTGTTGTGACAGAAATGAAGGACCTAGCACTTGGCCTTATTGAACCTCACACCATTGGACTCAGACCATCGATCCAACCTCTCCAGATCCCTCTGTAGAGCCTCCCTACCCTCAGCTAGATCAATACTCCCACCCAAATTGGTGTCATCTGCAAACTTACTGAGGGTAATCTTAATACCCTCATCCAGGTCATTGATAAATATATTAAACAGAACTGGCCCTGGGGAACAACACTTGTGACCAGCTGCAAACTGGTCACAACTGGTGAACTCCATTCACCACCATTTTTTGGGCTCGGACATCCAGCCAGTGAAGAATATGCCTATTCAAGCCATGATCAGCCAGTTTCTCCAGGAGAATGCTACGGGAATCAGTGTTAATACCCCTTTGAGTGACCAGTCTAGGGTGTGCACCATAGTTACATTGAGGCCAGGAGCAACAAACGATATAAGGGCCATCTTCTACGTTATCCATGCATTATCAAAGGCCCCCTTGCATTCAGCCTCTTCATTGTGCCTGCACTGTTGAAGTATGCAGTAGAAGATAGAAGGCTGTCTTCTCTTGAAACAGACTTTCAAACTCCTCTAGTCTGCAATTTTAAACAAATGGAAAGATAAACATTCTTCATAAACATGAGCTACAAAAACAGTTACAAGTTCACATCTAGTTCCTTAAATAATGACAAATATTGTAACAGTTTATGGCTGTCTAGCTATAACACTTCTTTGTTAAACCAGCATTAGGATCAGCTCTGCTGCTCAGCCAATTCTCACCCAATTTAATCTGATTATGCCAAGGTGGCACCAATGCAGTTGCAGTCCTAGGCTCGCTTCTACTTTACCAAATCTTCCTCTTTTCATCATATTTCTGCATAGTGTTTATGCAAAAAAAAAAGGCTGACAAATATGTATACTTTCATACTATGCCACAAGGTTAAGTTATCTGCTCTGAAAGAACAGAAGGAATTCCTTGGTTTTGGTTTATTTGGTTGAATTGATTTGCTCTATTGAAACAGGGAATGAGTTGCTCCATTTGTCCGACTCTCCTACTAGATTATTAAAGAACTCTTTAGAATGTAGTATCTGCTATGATGAGAAATGTGAATGACTGCAGCATTTTCAGTGTGGTTTTGATTTTTTTTATATGCACCATTTATTTCTCATGATTTCATTTTAGGGCAAATGAAAACTTGGGGAAAAAAAATAAGCAATCATTCTTCCTTAATTAAGGGATATCATTCCCTCTGGTGAATATGTGGAAAGCAGGAACAGAATAAATTTCTTTTCATTTCCTCACTAGAAATATTAAATGCAATGCAGTTAATTTGTCTGTGAATTAAATTTCCAGCTTTTTTTAGCCCTTTAGTGCTGCTCTTATCTTTTATTTTACTGTAGCAGGGGAAGATGCAGGACTATGCTAGTTGAGGGGGTGCTTGCTTTTTCCAGTATTGAATTTCTATAACAAAGAAAGGCATATACAGAAAATAATAAATGTAATTGCTCTAGGAATTAATTTCTTATCAGTCTTCTCAGTCTATTGAAGAAAATAATTCTTTAGACAGTCAAACTAACAACAAGGTTCTTATTTTCTTATTCTTCTTAATTGAAAGAATTCTTAATTTTTAAAATGAATTTATTTTCTATATATTTTATATATAATATACATTTTAAAATAATTATTTATAAATTATTTATTTATTTATTTTCTTAATTACCAAATTCTTATTTTTGAAGTGCAGCAAACTTCCTCCATTTACACAGATGTCATGCATATCATTTCTGCTGGCTCCTATCACCCAGAAGGGTCT
>VYZX01026324.1:70421-96721 GCA_013401335.1 Brachypteracias leptosomus
CAGTGTGGTTTTGATTTTTTTTATATGCACCATTTATTTCTCATGATTTCATTTTAGGGCAAATGAAAACTTGGGGAAAAAAAATAAGCAATCATTCTTCCTTAATTAAGGGATATCATTCCCTCTGGTGAATATGTGGAAAGCAGGAACAGAATAAATTTCTTTTCATTTCCTCACTAGAAATATTAAATGCAATGCAGTTAATTTGTCTGTGAATTAAATTTCCAGCTTTTTTTAGCCCTTTAGTGCTGCTCTTATCTTTTATTTTACTGTAGCAGGGGAAGATGCAGGACTATGCTAGTTGAGGGGGTGCTTGCTTTTTCCAGTATTGAATTTCTATAACAAAGAAAGGCATATACAGAAAATAATAAATGTAATTGCTCTAGGAATTAATTTCTTATCAGTCTTCTCAGTCTATTGAAGAAAATAATTCTTTAGACAGTCAAACTAACAACAAGGTTCTTATTTTCTTATTCTTCTTAATTGAAAGAATTCTTAATTTTTAAAATGAATTTATTTTCTATATATTTTATATATAATATACATTTTAAAATAATTATTTATAAATTATTTATTTATTTATTTTCTTAATTACCAAATTCTTATTTTTGAAGTGCAGCAAACTTCCTCCATTTACACAGATGTCATGCATATCATTTCTGCTGGCTCCTATCACCCAGAAGGGTCTACAGCAGTAGTTTTAAACCCAGCTTCTCTTAATGCATTTCCACGCAGGTCTGGACCCTTGGCAGGGCTTGTGTGAGGAGGCTGTTTAGGGCAGATGTTAGTGGCTATGAAAGGGACCCTCAGGCTGGTGTGAAGAACACCAGAACTTCTTTGTTGTGCACAGATTCCCTCCAGCACCTCCAGCCCTGTTCTCTCCAGAAGCAAGAGCAGTACTAACCTGCAATCACAGCTGTCCTGATGAAAAAGATTATTTCTTTAGGGCAAAAAACTTAGAGAGTAAACAAGTTTTAACCTAGCAGGCCGACATATCTGCTTGCAGATAGAACCCACTGACAGTCCTGTACATTCATCTTCTCTCCCTTCCTCTGCTCTGAGGGCTTTTTAACTGTTCAATGTCTTTTCCAGCTGTGTTGCCTTTGAAGCCTGAAATCTGGCTGTTGCCCTGTTAGTTTGGAGGTTGGTTGGAAATGTTGCTTCCTTGTTGGCTACTGCATTGCTCTCCTGCTTACTTTTCCTCCAGCAAGGCCAATTCTTTCCCCAGTGAAAGCGTTATAATCTCAAGTACGGTAAATCATCCCACTAATAATGTCACCATAAAACTATTACATCTCATTATTCTCAATTAATCTGCAACGTTTCAACATTTTTCCCCAAGCTCCATGCCAGAGAGAAGAGGATATATGGCCTTTCTCAGAGCAGAATTAGGGATGCGTTCCAAGAAAAACCCTGGGGTAAATTTTAGTTAAAACCAAGCTCTATTTTTGCCCATAATGTCCCGTGTTTGGGCTGTATTTTACGTGTGGCAGAGTGGACATTTAACATATTCATACCAAGTTTAACCACTCCTTGACTGTTACTGTACAAAAAAATAAGACCAAATATGTTTGTTATATGTGAATTGATTGTGTAAAATTTCTTGCGCTATTTACTGTAAGAACTCATTAAATACTATCTTGATATGGAACTTGTTATTTCTGTAACAGCCCTTCTATGATCTGCTGTTCCACTTTTCCATTGCACCTATATCTGCCTGATAAACAGCTAATCAAATAGACTATGCAGATAAATAAGTATTTATTTATTATATTTTATCTTTGTAATTCTACTTGAGCTACAGTTCTCCTTTGCAAACTTTCTTGAATGGCTGAGGAACACAAGGATTTTGTGGCTAGGAAAAGCCTGGCAAGCATAGGTTGTGATTTCCATGCTCTCCTCAGGCTAGCTGACCTTGAGCAGTTCACTTTGCAGGATGTTCTTTCACTTGGGACTTCTATTTTTACCAAGAGACAACATCCTATTTATGTCATCCAAACAATGGTGTAGGACACTTGACAGAATGCAATCGCCATATATTGGCAAGTAGTTGCCTACTGCATCAACATTCATTGGCAAGTAGTTGCCTGCTATGTCAGCTTTTTAATTTTTTCTCCTTACCTCTAGAAATGTTTAGATATATCCTCCTGAGTGGCCTGTCCTAGACTCAGCACACCCTAAATTCTAACTAGTTGATGGGATGGAAACTGGTCAGTAGTGGTGAATGATCTGCTGATAAAGCAGAAAGAACACAGATCTATTGTCCTTCTGGGCTCCTGTGTACCATTTAGGTGTCTGTGGATGACCTGGGACCTCCTATAAGATACCAGCTCTGGGTGATCTGGGATAAAGGGCACTGTTGCTTCCTGGCAAGATACATTCAACAAGCAGCGGTAGGAAGCTGCATCTCCACAATTAGCTTCTTTACCTGCCAAGTCCATTAGATGTTTTCTCTGCTCTCTACTTGTTCTTCTCAAATTGTACACATTCAATGTCTCGATCTTTATGTCTGTACCCTCTGCAGCCTGAGACCACCATCCTGAGAACTTCAGGGCAGAGTCATGTCAAAAAGGCATCATCCTCAACTGAAAACAACTCCTAAAGCCTTGTGAAAAATTTGGTAGAAAGTGCCTTTTTGCATTTTAGAGGAAACAAAGAAAGAATGAACGGTAAGGCCAGTCAGTGGTGTCCTGCTTTGGATGAACTTCTTGAAATTGAAGTTTGAACACCTCTTGTACAGCTAAAGATCTGGTAGAGTGGAAAACCTGGGTAACAGCTTTGGATCCAGGTCTGAATAACATTTGCAAGTATTTGGGTCATGTATTTGGATCAAATATATTACATACATTTGATCTTGTTAAGCTCTATGGCTTAGACCAGAGGAAGAACCAAAAACAAAAGAAAAATAAATGTAGCCTGTCTATTCTCTGGTATGTTCAACACACTTAAAGTAGCTGTCTTATCTTTTTATGAAAAACATGCATGTATTTGAAGTCTTTTTCTCCACCTATCCTTTCCTCAAAGAGGCAGGGTCTGGGTTTGTCATTTCCTGCTACAAGCAGGCCTATGACACAGGAACAGGGGCTCAAAAATTCTGTTCAGAAAATAAAATGAAAATGCTTTAAGCAATCTGCCTTTCCCTCATTACAAGGAATCCATACACTCTGAGATACAAAGCCAGCCTCTTCCCTTTTCTGATTCACACAGAGGAGATCCACAGCAACATAGCATTTAAATATAGTGAACACAGAAGACCCTCAAATCTCTTTTGTGAAAACACATATGAACAACATCAAGGTTACAGCAGAACATTTAATACTGGCTTAACACAGCACAAGCTTACTCCCAGAGTCTATTACTCACTTAGGCTTAGATCCCTTCCATTTGCACAGCTTGACAGTATGAGGACAACTGTTGCTGGAAGAATATGGGCTCAGTATGTCAGCCCAGGAAAAGGAGATGAATAAGTATTATACAGATGGTGTGTGCTTAGAGGAGAGGACAGGATGGAGACACTCTCCTTATAGCTGGCCCAAAATTTAATCATCTGTGCACCTGGCTTCAGACAAAGTCAGAGCAGAGATGTGGTTTTAGTTAGGGATGTAAACTGCATCACAAAGGCAGAACATCTATTAGTTAATGGCTAGTATCAGTTTTCATGCCTTTTAAGGCCATAAATATTTTAAATATCAAGGCCCTTTTCTTTCATGTGTGTATCTATTTCTCTTAAGTGCATTCCACTGCTGCCTGTCCCCTTCTCCTTGGTGTTGCAAAAGATTAGACATGATATTGTCTGATGGCCACCTCCAAGCCCTCAGTCATGGAAGGTGTTCCTGGCTCACCACAGGTCATGTCAGATTAATCCATAATTATTTCATAATTTCTATTACTTTTGTGATAGCACTTCACGTTAGAAGACTGAGGACTCAGTCGCACAAAGAAGTTGGAAAACATGGCTCACAATAGGGATCAAGCACTGCTCTAGGAGATATGGATTAATTCAAGAAATGCAGAATGGAGCTGTGACAAAGTTAATTCTCCACCTGCCTATAGGTTCCTGGAACTGATACAGAAGCACAAAAGCAGGCCTGTCTGACATGGTCAGAGCAGCTTCTTAGAGCCTCCAAAATGCAGGATGGATTCTGATATCTGTGTCTGTTTGATATGGAGAGTTACTGTTTGATTCAGCAGATGTTCTCTCCCCCATTCCACTCACCCATCATCTCATTTCCTCTCCATCAGTGATTGTGGTATTTGGAGTGTGTTTCTACATATGAGGTCTTTCTTATTTAGTTCTGTGCAGGTTTTATTAGTACAGCATACTGTTACTTTGCCCCTGTGATGGGAAATACACTGATCTCTCCTCTGCCTTGCTCAACTTTGTTGTTTTTCCACTTTGCAGTCAATTGGCATAACAAGGATAAATGGACTTGCCTCCTCTTCTATGTATTTATTTCACTTCAGAGAAAGTGTGTGCTCTTTGCATTCATTAGACATCAATATTATTTTAAAATGTCTTTTTCCACTGCCACATACATTAAAAAGCACAGGTGACAGTACAGGTGAATTGTACAATGATGGATAGAAACAGTGTCTGTGAATCTACCCTTTGAGAGAACTGCCCACAGGGCAGACAGGATCCAGAGATATGGCTGAATCCCCTGAATTCCTCTGAGAAACACTCCAGGGGAAGGTGATGCTCAGCTAAACTGACTTCTTTAGATACATTAATTGTTGCTTTCACGTTGTCCTTTAAGAACAATCTGTAAGACCTCAAGCATCTGGGGTCCAGATTGGAAGGTAGATGCCTACAGCAACTGAATGTGTCATTTAACATCGTAAGCTTCACAAAAGGTGTTAAAGGGAGCTGGCATGCAAGCTATGCAAGGGACATAGGGATTCAATCACACACTGCAATTTCAGACAACCCAACTGGAAAGAAAGAATGAAGTGAAATTTGTGCTATTTTCTAGGAATGGTCCAAACCACTTTGAAGTCAATGGAAAGATTTTCACTGACTTCCAGAGCTCTGGATCAGGTCCTGGATAGTCTTAAACAGAATGACAGGGAACTTCCATCCTCAGGAATTTCTTTCAAGAGACATCATGTTAAATGGCCTTGACTAGCTGTCAGGGTCAGTGTATCTTTAGATAGTGAAATGGAAAAAGTTTGGATCTTCATGGCAACTTCAGCTGTTGTCCACCACTAAGCAATTCAAATCTAGACACCTACGCTGACATATATATATTTAACATCTATATAACTGAGGTCAGACATGCAGAGAGGATGAGCTCTTTGCACTTGCCACTGAAGTTCATGACAACTGTGGGTGACTATCAGATGTAAAAAAATGGCCTCTTTCTGAGGTGCCTAAATGCAGATTAATCAGAGGGGTGCATCCAGGAAGAGATGTTCTTATGCAAATATCTGCAATCAAAGACTGACCATTCCACAAACGTCCTTAGGGGCTATATACAAAAGGGCATCAGAGCTGCAGTCAAACCAGACAGCTTTTTGAAATTTGAATAAATGGTGTTTTTCCAGAGTTTGAACATTTCTCATACAGAGTTTACTGAATCTTTTCCATATACGTATATATGCTTATACGTGTCAGTCATAGTTTTAGTTCCTTTCCACTGGTTTCTTCCAAGTTTTCAGTAACTGTCTAGTAATGACACAGTTATAACCAAACACAACAGGCATATGCTCGGCTGGCGTCAATTGGCACAGCTCCACTGACTTCAAAGTCCCTGAAACCTTTCAGGTGTGGTCACATCAGGCATGTAGAAAAGGGGGTTTATAATCATGTTCTCTGATGTGGTGCCTTTGTGTGTGCATCCTAAACTGCATTGCTGACACATTGCAAACTCATGCCTAATTTACTATCTGATCTCAAACTTAGGTCTCTTTCAGCTTACCTATTTCCACAGCTCCCTCGGTGAATAATGTGTTTCAGATAATTTTCCCCATATGTATTAATTTATATTTTTTCCCAAGTAGGATTTCATTTTGTCACCCAGTGACCTGCTTTCTGATTCTCTGGCTTTTCCAGTTTTGCTCTATTCACATTACCCTGAGGTAGTTCCCTCCATTATGAAAAAGCTAGAAAACATCAAAATTATTACTCAGTGTGCAAAGTGTTCTGCAAACTTGTGGAGAGCTATTGATTGTAAGCTGATTCTAGACAGTTTTCAGCTTGCCTGTTATTGAAAAGTATTTTAAATTGTGCTACTAAGCTAAAGGCCCAAGTCTAGAGTTACAACATGATTAACACCAGTCCTAAAAATGGGACAAGGCAAAGCAGCTTAGCACTGTGGTACCATAGCAGCAAAGCATTCTCAGCACTTCTGAAGCTGGCTACCAAGCCAGTGCCTCCTAAAAGCTAAAACTGCTTGAAGGCTGCTCTGATTCATCTCACTGACCTCGGGCAGGTGGAAGCCAGATATGGCGGGGATGGGAAGAAAGTGAAGGTGACATGCCTGCATTGGGGACTTGGAGAAGGGATAAAATAGGAGGCAGTGTGGATGGCTTACTGCAGTGCAGGACAGAAAGAGGGCCATGCAAGGCACATTTGAAGCTGACTTTATGTCAAAGATCTCCTGTCAGATCTGCTCCTCCTACTGCTCTCTTTTTCCCCATTTGTCTCAAACACTACTAAAATATCTTTTAAAAACTTTTGCCTAACAAAGTCTACTTTCTCTTCATGCTGCTTACCTTTCCCTTGGCAGGTGAGATAGGATGCACAGGATCAGGGCTCGAAGACAGCACTGGATTTACACAGTCAAATGATGCACACACTGTTAGACCATGAGGAAGCAGCTGCAGCAGAAGGTAAGAGCGGAAGCACAATGTTTGCCAGGAGCTCTTCACAAAGTGGCACACCTCAAACTGGAAAGCATGGCCACAGCTTCTCTCCGAGTCTGAAAAAGTATTCCTGGTGCATTTGGACCATAACATTGCACAGGCTGTGGTGATGCATCACAAATGACTAGGGTACAGGACTCATGAGTAAATATTTTTAAACAGAATAGAAATGAGAAGGGACACTTTCTTCATTTTTAATAACATTGAAATTGTTTTCGTCAGGTTTTCCAGTATCATCTCTGCTGTTAGCAATCCTGCTATAGCATAAAATCTATATTTGCAAATGGAGTGGGAACTTGCCAGCCAAAGAAATCATAGGTTACATCTACTCTAGTGTCTACCCTGAATATTAAACAACAGTCAAGCCCAGATAGTAGAACTCGTGCTCTGTCACATCCCTGATAATTTAAAGCAACTGCCCCTTGGTGCAACCTTGGTGTAGAAGCCTGTAGTGGAAAGCAAGATGAAAAGACCTTTCAAAGAAAGGACCACACAGTGTACAGGAAGATTGTAATCTTCCTGGGTAGGGGGAAGCATTGCAAGGGAACAAGGGAATAAGGCAGGGGCAAAACTGCACTCAGAAGTTCAACAGTCTTGACTCCTGCTTATACACTTCTCACTAGGCCCTGGGTCATTCTGTCTTGCAATCAAATCACCATATACTAATGCATAGTACATTGCCCGTTATTGAACTGTATTTCCTAGTAAGCATATCTGAAATATCCATGAATAAAACTGAAGTCACTAATTCACAGTAATGGGATACATATTTCCCTATAGTCTCATTCACTTTCTGCTAATCTTGATATGCGGTTTCTTCTGCAACAATAGGGACTGCTTTCACAATTTCAACTCTAATTCATGCTCAAGAACCTCTTGAAAGTTTAGCTGAATAGTCTTTTTAAAATATCATAAGCAGCAATCTCCTCTTCCCATCTCCTTCCTCAGAAGTGCAGTGTTCTCCAAAGGGCTTTTGGGTACCCAGCTATCCAATTCAAGAATTTTTCATGCCATTTTTCCTTCCCTGTGGTTTTACCAGATGTTCATACCCAGAAGCACATCACTGCTTTCCTTGGCAGAACCGTAATTTACCATGAGTGGGGCTGTGACCTGCCAAGGCTGTGGGCTTGGTTTGCAGATGCCTGTGTCCCCCCTTGCATCATGTCCACAGGAGAGCAGGGGGATGGCTCCAAGACAGCCCAACTAGGGCAGCTAGGACAGTCTAGTGACCAATCCAATCATACATGAATTCTGACTGGCCAGTCAGAATGCTCACAACTTCTGGCCAGCCAAACAGAATACAAATTACCTCTGACTGGCCAATCAGAACACACATAGGTTTCAGCTAGCCAATCAGCAAGTTTGTCCTGGATAGCCTTTCCCCATTGGTCAGTGGCTCAGCAAAGTGGCCTAGAGTGGGGATTAGCCCCCAAGTTTTACCCCAGGGACAGGCAGAAAAACACAAATTTTCATTCAAGATAATGGAAATGTTTTCTTTAGGTGCTTTCTCTAGGTGATGGCTTGCTTTTAAGCTGAAATATTTAATTTTATTAATGCAAACTCACTGCTGTGTATTTTATTAAAGGATAAAGCTTATTATTATGCTTTTATTAAAATATTGTATTAAATAGAACAGTCTAATAACAGAAATTTCCAAGTGAACTATTCAAAACATTATGTCAAGTTATACCAATGGAACTAGTGAAGACATTTGCACTTTTATGTAGTGGAAATATAATCTAAAAAATCAGCCTAGGAAATAATTTTAGCTAGCTCAAATCACATAAGTATGTGGTAAATACAAAAATAATACAAAAGAGTTCTATATAGAGTATAGAAAACCAGGAAACAGGAGATTATGTAAATACATTTCTGACCATTGAAGTAGGTAGGAAAGGTCAGATTCACATGAAATAAGACAAGGAAGTCTTACTATATAATTAAAGGCTGTATGAAACATAAGGAAAAGGCTGTGGATGAGTAACCTCAGCTGTTGTATTCTGTGTTCTGCACCTGGATCCCTGACAGCAACTTCTGCTATTTGTAATCTCTGCTATCCCTCTTCTGCCTTTTATGGGTGCCCCCATGTTCCTTTGCAGTCCTTCTCTTTTCTCCTTACCTGTCCTATCTCATTTTCCTATACAGCACTTTGTGAATATCCTCCCCCCTCCTAGTTTTCTGTTGCCTCCTTCTCCTCCTGATCACTCATTTCTATTTCTCTGTCCCAGCCCACGATTCCCTTTCAGGATATTCACACCCTGCATCCTCTTCTGACATATCCCAGTAACTCACCTTACTACATCTCCTTTTCTTCTCCCCCACCCTTTATTTTCTCAGGAAAAGTGTTCTCCTTCTCTAGGACACTTGTATTTTGAAACTGCCTGAGCACTGCAGTCTCTCACAACAGTCTGCCCTTGCACTCACAGTTAGCTATGTGAAACCACCAACAAGGGCTACAGTCTTCCATACCTGGCTGCTTCTTGAGTTATGTCCATCCATCTCTTCTCTCTGCTTTTGTTCACACTTATCTTTTGTTTCCAGTAGCCATCTTCAGTGACAGGTATTCTGCAAGCATCCTCTTTCTTTTGCTCTTCTCTGTTCAGTCCTTGTTGCCTTTCATCACGTAGTCAGTTTGGAGCTCTTAATCTCTTTCACATACCTATTAACCAAGCCGCATGAGGAACTGTCAAGAATCAACATAAATATGAAGTCCAGTCTCCTCCAAGTGCAGGACAAGACTGTAAGAAAGCGACGACAGAAAGCTCCAAATGGCTTCATTCCATACATACACCTCATGACAAGCCACACAGCACTTTTAAAACCCCATTCCTAACATGAGACCTGTAGCTCAAAGTGCAAAAGCTACATGTATCCCAAGGAAAGGACTGATGATAGATACAAAAAATTATGACAGCAGGTAAACTTTGAAACATTTTGTGCAGTTCTAGCTTCAAGTTAAAAAAAAAAAGAACGTTTTTGCTACACTGGACCTGTCAGAGATCTAAATTCCAGCATGTCCTACAACCTGGTGTCCTTGTCAGGCTTTGGGGATAGCTAGCACTCAGCCCGAGATTAAGCTGAGTACAGACTGAAACCCAACTTCACAGTGTCTGAATCCTCTTAAGATGAACTTCAGGACCTCTGCCCCAGGTATGCTTCATTAACCTAATTGCAGCATCAGAACATGAAGAGGCAGAAAGCAGCACCAGATGCCAGAAGCTCAGCAGGAAGCCATGGAATGCAAGGCCCTTCAAACACAAGCTCTGCCTAGGGTCCCTCCCTTCCCCACACCAGAAAACATGTCAGAACTGGTCAAACAGATTCCCAGCAGCAAGTAATTTTAGTGGCTATTTCCACACCTAGGAAGCCCTAGATATAGGGCTACATGGCACAACAAGGCAGATGTAGCAATTGTGATGACCAATCTGATGTGAAGAAAAATTACTAAAACTGGAGAGTGCTTTAATGTAGAGCATGCAAGCAAGCCATGCTGTGCCTGGAACCCAAGAGATCCATCAGTAACCTCAGGACTGGTAGTAATATAGGATCTGGGGAACACATACATTTTTTCTATGCAGGATTTGAGCCTGAGTATGAATGTCCGCAACATTTTCGGCTGAATCTGGAAAATTCTGCCATGGGGATTCACAAGGTAGCCTTTTTATTGATGGGTGGGCGAGTTACCTATAGTGGCAGGAATCTGCCTTTTAAATAAATAAATACAATACACCTGTACAGGCTGCCACTTCTCTATCTCAACTGCAATGCTAGTTGCATCATCCTATAACTGTTCATTGACTTTCTGCACAAGGACACAAAAGTATTTTGTGAAAATAAATGCAAAACATCACCGGATAAACAGGTCATAGCTCAATGCAACTCATGTCTCTGTGTTCTCAGATCTCAGCGTGCTGCGTATTCTGCAACTCCAATACCATAGGCAAAAGACAATTGTTTTAATTGATTTTTATTGGCAGAATCCCCATCTGCAGATTGAAATTCCTGCATAAATTGTAAAACAGATCTCTTGGCAAAGGATAAAGAGACTGATTTAGCAATTGGGAGCTAAGAAAGAGGGGAAGAAATTTCCTCTTGAGGGAAGAAAACTGGGAAACAAACCTAAAACTGCATTAGAAAACTGCTCTCCACAGATACCAAAGCAGAAATCAGTCAGATGTCCCACCTGCTTCCTTCCTCTCCCCTCTTCCCTGATATGGACCAAGAGGCAGGTATACCTCACAGCAATCAGACTTAAGCAAACAAAACAAATTGGAGAGGTCATGAGTTTGTTACCCAAGTGTAAAGAACAGGCCTCTTGCATCAGCTTTTAGTGGGACAGCATGTGAAAATGATGGATGGAGAGTCTGGGGGAAGGGAGATAAGGAAGTGTCCTCACTGTTGAAGCCCCCATTGGGTTTGATTGGAGTATGAGAGCAGGAGACTTGCAAGGAATATGGAGCTGATAATCAAAAACATGACAGGGAAACAGATGTTGCCTGCTTTGGAAGACTCTCCTTGCACATTCAACACAATGGAAAGGGCTCAGATAATAAAACAGAGAGGATCCCAGCAAGAAATACAGAGTGCTGACACTTTTATGACCTGAGATGCTTACAAAATACAGAAATGGCGTTTTGTTTGCTTTCCATGCGCAGCTTGATATCACATGCTCAGCTCTCTCTGCTGCCACTTGGAGTCAGGAAGGACTATATATTTTCCTTTCCAGATAAACCTAGTGATTCTAGTCAGGTGCAGAAAGCAAATAAATTACATAAGAAGACTTTCTGTATCTATTAATCAAGAGGCTTGTCATTTTCCAGGCCTTGATCCACATGAAAGAAAGTGGGGAGGGGGAGAGGGACTTAGAAAGAAAGGAGGATGTGGAAGGAAGCAGAAAGAAGATTCTTGCTGGAGCTGCTTGAGAGATTTCGCATAGCATGAAGGACCACAGCTTAGACAAACACACTGAAAAACAACTCTACCCTCTCCTTTGGGAGCCTTTCTCTGCAAGCCATGGGGACACAGTCCAAAAGGAGGAATGTACAAACCAGAAATATTCCATTGTGCTTTTGGGACAGTTATTCTCACATCTCCTTCTTCATTTGAATGTTGAGAGGAAAATACCCTGCTGCTGAAAAAAGGAGCCACATTCAACACCTGGTCTTCAAGTATATCCCAACAGGCTATGTCACATATTTGGAGGTTCCTTTCCAGCACATAGCAAGGTATTTGTGGAGATAGATATTTGGAGTATGACAAGGGAGTCATGAAGCAACAGGCTTGGCTACTTACACAGATAAAGGAGAAGATAATCTTCTGTGCGGACTGCAATAATTCTAATGTCAGGTAGAGAGATATGATGGACTTAGTAGTTTGCATGAGAACCTGGTGCTACTTCACTCTCTGAACTGACTTCACATGTAGTATTAAAATAAGAATAATCTTACTAAGGCTGTCATATTTACTTTCTTCTTTGGATTGCTGTGAATGTAAATCAATGAATATTTATGGCATTTTTGAGCTCTTCCAAGAAAACAAACCAGAAAAGCGTAAAATTACTGTATGGAAGGACTGAATTATTGCTGCAGCCCAAACATGAATCAGAATAATATCCCATATGGAAAATTATCAAGGAAGTTCTTGAACCAGGAACCTGGTTTATGGCCAAAGATTAAATCTGATTCTGTCTGAATCAACTGCCTGAGAAAATCTGTCTACACACTGCTAGATAGGCATGTAAGTGACTATTTGGGCAAAGCAATTTTATCTCTGAGACTTCTTACTAAGACTAACCTTGGCTTAGGGAAGCTGGTATCTCTAAGCTCCCTGTACAGTCTGTGACAAGAGAATGGCTTTTCCCAGAGGCACCTTAGGAGAGGAGCTTAGGCTCTTCTGCATTGCTTCCCGAAGCTGCCTGTACAACCATCTGTTTCTCATCTTTCAAATTTCTGCACAGAAATAGGCAATGAAACAGTTAATGTCCACAACAAAAATATTATTTTGAATGGAGCAATGGTTCTGGTGTCCACACCCATGAGAGGATGGTAGAAATTGAAAGTGGTTCAGAAAATAATTTAATGATTAATATGAGGTCAGGAAAATCTGCTGTATAGTGAGGAAGGAAGAAAAGACAAACCTAGTTTATCCAGTAGACACTTGAGAAGGGATTTGAACCTTACCTACAACTAACTATGTGGGGAAGAGATATCTGATGAGAAAGAGCTCTTTAGTTTAGCAAGAAAAGACTATGAGAGTTACAAATTTGGATAGAAAGCCCTTCTAATTACACACTGAAATAACCTACTGAGAGACATGAGGGATTTTGCATTACAAAAATGCTTTACATCAAAACTGGAAAGATTTGCAAAGGGTATGCTATAACTCAACCACAGGTTACTAAAGTCACTGAAAAAAAATCAAAACACTTTTTTTTTACCACTTTGATCTTAAATCCTCTAGAGACCTGCAGGTTTTTTGCAACCTTTCTAATAACCTCTTAGCTTGTTGGCAGTCTCTGTGCTAGGTAATGCTATCAACACATTGAAGATCAACCAAAGATGATTATGTAACTTTGACTCCAACTTCAACATCTGTTGTCAGACAGTCAATGGGAACACTGAAAATAACGGCTAACAAACATTTCTCTGGCATCGCCCTATTGAAAGTGAGCCCAGAAGACAGCCATTAAGTCTTCCATTATTAGTGGTAACACAGTAAAGTTTCTTAACTGGGCACCTCAACTCTTCAGACAGGGGAGAATCTCTAGAATAAATTGTGACTTGCTACAGCTTCCTGTTCTGCAGGTCTTGATAGTTACAACAGTATAACAATCACAAAACTTTCTCCTCATCTGGGTTCCTTGTAGGGATATTTTGTTTGTTTACTTCTAATTAGAAGTAGTGCACTCACTTTCATGATATTTCCTGTTCTGGAGTAATCCAGTTACTTAGTTATTAAACCTCTCCTTTAACATTTTCTTCCTAAAGGAAGGCCTTCCTGAATCATTCACTTTAATATAATGTCAAAGTATTCGCAGCATTAAAGTATATCCTCCAAGTTTCTTTTCAGGTGGATTTCATATAATTTTATCAAGAGAGGAACAGAGGATCAGTTAATCACTGCATCGATCTGGGTGTTATACCTTTCACAAAGAGCTCAGAGGCCAGTTATGGCCATGCTGAGTGTCACTCAGAGCTGCTTCATTCCCCAAGCTAGCACTGTGTGCAGCTGGCCTTGGCAATGGCATTCTGGCTTGCAGAGTACAACCAGGCTCAGTCAAACTGGACTACAGTGACCCACCTTTCCCCCAACACATTAGACATGCTCTTGAGATCCCCACAGCATGCCGCATTCTCATTCTTCTTTCAGTTAATTACTGGTAGGTCTTGAAGTGCCAAATGACGTTCAATATGACAAGTAATATATCCATTGTGGGAATCAGTAAGGCCCTCAATCTACTGGTATCCATTTTTCCAGTAATCTCAGCTCCTTACTCAACTTTGCTTCTATTTTCTGTGTAGCTCCTTATTTTCTAGATGTTTTTAATTTAACTAACAGGTGCTGGGATGGGAAGACACATGATTTGCAGTATAAAAAATCCACTTTGTAAAAAAGCGTGAAGAACTTAAAGATTAGATATGTGACAGGGTAAGATCACAACATGAATATGTCACTACAGTGAGCATCAGGTTTCAGGGCTGACCACACAAACTGTGGATTCCTCCTGGTTTAGGCTGTGTTATGTCACTATTGTTGATTATCAGTAGTTTGCAACAGAAGATGGCATTGAGGGTGGCTACACATCATCACATTCTCTGCCCATTTTGTCTTCTGGTTGGCCATAATGGGACCATCACATATCATCTGTAGTGCACAAGTGATGGGCTGGGAGACACTCATTCAGCTGTGTATTTACAATGGGTGGAAATTCTGCCACAAAATCCAGCCCAGATGGCAAGTCTGCATGAACCTATGGATAATTGTCAGGCATCAGGGCTGTGAGTGCTACACCCTGATGAACCCACACAGCTTCTCAAGTTCTGCAACTGATGCTCAAAGGCTTGACTTAAAGTCTTCAAGTACTGGAAAATCCACCACCAGTAAGTTGCTTCAACAGTTAACTAACTCCACAGCCACGCACATGCTTCAAATCCAGTCTCAATTGGACCAGATATAGCTTTCAAACTCTGGGCTTCTTCTTGTCTCAGAGTTGTAACCTATCATACATCATATACCTTAAGGTACACACCCTACTGATTTTTAAAATCTAAATGGCATTGTTGTGACTCAACTCTTAAACTAATCCCTTGGAAGATTTAGCACCTCCACTATATATATGGAGGTTGCTGCCTTATTAAAAAAGACCAACAGAATTTTTTATAGAAGACTCATTTTACTAGAGGAAAGCTTCATAAATTTGAAATGTGATTGGGCTAATGCACCTTTGGCTGTCAGAGATGTCTATTCCACAGAGGACTAGCAGTCAATATTGTTGCTGATGCTGAAATTATCTTGGCTAACATATGGACTAAGGAATTTTGAACTTTTTTTTCCCATTTTTTCTGGTGGCTAATATATGTGACATCTTTTTCAGTGTGATTGTAGGGGAGTGTTACCAGCTTATTGCAGCAGTAAATAGACTCATCAGTTCACATTATCCATAAACCAATACTTTCAGAAGGGCATCACAAAAAAGATGCGACTTATGCATCAAACAGACAGAATTTATACACTTTCAACCTCCACACCTAATGTACCTTCACAGAGCAACATGTTACTCCTCTCAAGGAAACTAGTCCTATCTGTGCTCCACTGGACAATTATCTGGCCTGAGGGCAACTTTGAGACCATTCTAATCATGGAGCATGATCTAAACACATTTTAAAAGTGCTTCATTCCTGTTTGTTTCTAGATTATGAAAACAAGTTCCATCTGGTGTTTAGGATACCTTCTACAAAGACACTTCTACCTTTTAGAATGACATTTGTCTTGATAGAAAGATTACAACTGATGTACTGCCCACCACAGAAATGTAGAAAGTTAGGTTTGGAAAGGAAACTCAAAGATTCTCACTACATTTCATATGAAAATCGGTGACATGGTCTTCTTTACAGCAAGAAAAGATCATCTCGGCTAGTTTATACAAGTGGAAGTTAAGAGATGCAATTCTTACGTTAATGGGGAAAAGATTTCCAGCAAAAGACATATAAAAGCTAAAGGAAATCCAGTGACTGGAAACTGAAGGAAGAGAATTTCAGAGTATAAATATGATATACATTCTTGTCCATGCAAACAGCCATCGAAGTCCACTTACCCAAGCAACTCTTCATCAGCTGAGACTTTCAAATAAAAACTGGAATGCCTTTCTAAACTTAATTTAGAAATAAAGCAGAAGATATTGTTCTATTGATGGGACTACCAAGTGCAACTGCTTGGCCTATCTTATGGAAAAGCCTAGACTACAAGCTAGTGGTTGGAACCACTAGTAGTGGTTCCTCTGGGCTTTAAGATCTCTGGAAACATCATCAATACCTTGTGTTTGCAGGAGTTTAGTCTTTGTTTTACCTCTTCTGTTTTTAATAGGCTGATTTTCAGCTTTTAGACACAGGCAGCTTCTTTATATCCAAAACTGTCTCTTTTTTCGTGTTGAGCAGTCTCCTTCCTTCTGCACACAGGGCATCATCAATGGAAAATTTTACTCTTTTTTAAAAAATACTGATCCAGACAGAGAGCAAAATATGGTTCTATTTAGTCCACTGAGATGATGACACTTTCCTCTCACATAGCTTTCTCAGTGAGTGATGTTTCAACATCCTCCTTTGACAGAAGAGGGAAAACAAACTTTCAGAGAACCTGCCTCTCACCAGCTGGCAGATACTTGCTACAAAAGGACTGGTGGATGTGGGAGTGCTGAGTGACTGAGGGTGTGTGTTGTATGTTCAGAAAACAAATAACATGATCATGAGTATGAGGCTGGCAGTGGTGTCTTTTTTAATGTTTGAATGGGTTGAACATTAAAAAAACTAAGGGTCACTATTGGGGAGATAGAACTGGTCGTATCAGTGAAATCAAAGTGTGGGCGTTGTAAATGACAATCGAGAAGCACTTCTCAGCAAGACTGATAATTTTCAGATTAATGTAGAGCTTTGTTGGCAAGCTCAAGAGAGGCCCTATGTCCCAATACTTCAGTGTCTTATTCCCTGTGTTGTGCTGTTTTACATTTATTGTCAATGTTCAAGATGTGAAAATTCTCAAAAGTGAAAAATATGATCACTCATATCTGACAGTATTTTATATGATTGGCTTTACATCACAGCTACAAGGTAGCAATGGATGGTTCTCCATAGTCTAAGGAGCTTTCACAAAAATAAAACCGTTCATCTTTCTTCCCATTCACCTCCTTCCTAGTAATTTCTCCATCTAGGGTTTTAAATAGTAAGCATGTGAGAGAAGCAGCTTTTCTGACTGGGTGAGAAACAAGACATCCAATTTTGTTCTGTTTCTGTCAAAGTCTGCAGCTTATCTAAACAATTTGCAATTACCCCAACTAACACCTTGGGGAAGCTGGAGCTATGGTTGCATATGTTCCCTGTAATTTAGGAACTTGATAAAAATATAGATAATGTTGCTTAAATAAAATGAATCTGAATTGCAAGAAATGGGAGGTAAGATTACAGATAAAAATATGCTGGAAAGGACAGAAATGCAGAATTAGCAGGGAATGCAGAGTTCTCTGGAGTACACCTTTGAATAGTGTGTATCTATGCAGGAGATCACAGCATCTGTTAAATTTAATACATATTTAATCTTGTCATATCTTATATATATGGGCAAATGTAGCATACTTTCATATTTTGCTGGCAGCTTACAACTCCCAGATTTCAGTTTATGTTACAGAAAGAATGTAGTCAATTCCCATTGAAAAGCTGATTTGAAGGGCACTACTGGGGATTGTAAGGAGATTAAACCATTTTAATATTTTCAGTACATGGAAAGGGGAATTTAAATGGGAAGCTGGGAATCTTTGTTCCTTATACGAAACATAAAGGTCAAAATTTTGTCATAGGTACAATAGTTGGAAGATAGTTTCTGGTTGCATAGATGTCCATATGTCCTGGATGAGTACTTCAGATGTCCTTAAATCACATATGATGCATGTTCATGGCTCATCTTATGAATGTACAGAGGGATTGCAAAGCTAGGTGAATTTTTTTCACTATTAGAAATTGAAGATGTGTTACGAGATGAAAGCAGACGAAAACTGTTAAGATCTTGAACTTTCTGTGGTTTTAGATTTTTAAGTTATCTTGCTAAATTTCCCATTAAACCTGCTTACCTTAAACTCTAGTCTTTCACCATTATTTTTCATTCTTCACATATGAATAACATTTTTTAATATTAATTTAATTTAGATTGTTGGAATGCTGGTTTTTCTGGGGAAGAAATGTCACCGCTTTCTAGAATAAAATTAATCTTGTGCCAAAGGCCAGTGCAAGACCTAATTTAAATATCAGGGTGGGACATGAAATCTGTGTTAGCTGCTGTGGTCATATTCTGTACTTAGAGTCATACTGTTGTCCTAGCAGCACTGTGCCACACTGCCCATCATTGCCAACCCGTCCATCATAAAAAAATCATGCAAGCCTTACTTCTAGCTTAACCCCTTGCAAAACTCTAGCTATATATAGCAGACTATATCCTCACTACTCTTGAGTTGTCACAGTTTTTGTATGAAAGGGGGAAAAGACAGCAAGAAAAGACGGAGAGCTTCCTCTCAACTCTACTCACTCCCAAGACAAAACAAATCACATTTTATCCTATTTTATGCTTTATTTTTTAGCATATTCTGTACCCTTTCAAAGCACGATTTCCTCTACTTCTGATAGGAACTGATCATGCAAAGAACAAAAACACACTCACAGCTTACTACTTGTACAGGGAGAGAGCACCTGTGCCTCGAGGAGCTCAACTACAGCTGACAAAGCCTTCTGAATTCTTGTATTGATAGCATTATCATGGAGGAAAATTGAATACACACAGCTCCCAATCACCTCCTCAGTGTTTATCACTGCTTGGGTAAATCCTGCACACCCACTAAGAATTCAATACACGCTGTATCCAACACAGAAAGNAGGGAGAAGATGACCAACTGAAAAGGACTCCCCCTTTTACTGATTTTACTTTCTGGGCCCCTAAAGAAACCTGAAAACCTAGAGTTTATGGAGAAAACCCATGGTCTTGGCAGACCTGGAATTTCCCAGCCCATGTTGCTTTTGAGTCATGACAAGCCGAAAAAAGTTAANTTCAATACACGCTGTATCCAACACAGAAAGCTACAAAAAATTTTAAATATGTCGTATCTGGCTGTGGCGGGCTTCTTCGGGCTCATTAAAATCAACAAGCAAAGTTCTTATGGCAACCAGAGTTGATTTTTTTCAGCCTAGCTAGTAAACTTTTACCAAACTAGTCATAGGCACCAGTCATTGATGAGATCATCAGAGAAGAAAGTCGTAAAATAGAGCTACAAAATAAAATTAACATATTTGGGGGGGTTAATGAAAACTATTCAAAATTCATACTGAATTCAATAAGTCTACAGAGATTTTTTGGGAGGACAGGAAAAAAACCTGACATTTTCTTGATAAGCATTTTGATTTTTTTCACAAAATATTTTGTTTTGAAATTTGCCCACAGGTAGTATTTTTAAGAATAAAAAAATAATACACAAAATTGAAATGAGTTCTCTGCTGTGGTATTGAAGAAAAAAAGTTGTCGTGAAACAGATTTTTATTTCACTGGCAGAAAAACAATCAATTTGTATAAGCCAAAAAAAAGCTAAAAGATTTATTTCAGTATTATCAACTCAGAGTTCAAGCTGAAAAGCCAGCTATTGATAAAGCACCAATATGACACAGTCAACAACCAGCATTCAGTAACCATAGAAANAATAATGTTTCAGTTTCTATATTAATCCAAAAATGCCTCATCCAATTTGTCTCAAACTTTCCAGAAAACTTCTGCTCTGACATGAGATCATATATACGAAATGTAAGACAGACTGGTTTGTAGCTTTGGCAGAGCTGCGAAGAAGACAAATTGGATTGTATGTTTTAAAAGAGAATTAGGGTCTCATCTTTGAATTATCACCTATTTAGACATGCTCTGCCACTCATGACACTTTAATCATTAGAAATTATTAAAAGAGCAGTAAATATGTTACTGGGAAGTACTTTGTACTGGCAAAGAGATCATAAAGCATGTAGGAGGGGGATAAGACATAAGGAAAAAAGGGATGTGTGGGGAGACCACAGAGAATAAAGAGGAAGGAGTTACAAAAACTTGTGAAGATGCTGTGTGAGGAAGAGCTGACAGAGAGCTCAGGGGACTGTGTGGTGTAGTAGGATTTTAAGTACCATAGTGGATTGTAAAGTACTGAAGAGAAAGAACAAAGAGATGTTGAGAGACTGGGGAGATGAAGATCCTCCTGAGGAAAGAGAAAGAAATAAAAAGTAATTTTCTGAGAGAGTGGAATAACTAGCGTCATCTCAGAGCAAGGAGAAGGGAAAGCCAGTTTATGCCATTGTTGGAATAGTATATATATTGAAAAGTGGATGGGCTAATGACTTGAGTGTGCTTGGGACATCCATCTTCCCAGCATTTATACTGCAAGATTGTTCCCGTGCATCACCACCCACTTTGCTGTCAGCTCCTTCTGCACTACAGGAAAACTTCTGTCATTTCCCCAGAATGCATCCATGCAGGCACTGTAAAGAGTAAAGGATAAACTCAACACAAAAATTTAATCAGTAAACTATGTTCTCAAGATACCCTAGAAATGGCTTATACTATATGAAACACGCGTAAGGATACCTGGGCTATANAAACACGCATAAGGATACCTGGGCTATACAGAATCAGGTAGGATCACACACCTATGTTTTCAGCATAGTGAAGGTCACCACCTTAGAGAAATGAAACACTTCAAAATAAAAGATATAATGATAAACTACAGCACCGACTAATAATCTGCAACAAAATAATTCCATGCTAGAAACCCCTGCAACTCCTATCTTAAACTCCTTTGAATGCCTTGAGATGATGGCTTTTATTAGTTTTTGTCATGATTTCATTTTTCCTATGCAAGGAAGAAAACCTCTGTTACTCTTGGAAAGACACAGGAGGGGACCTGAGGTGTCATGCAGCGTGCTGCCAGAAACACATATGAAGGCAGCCTACTTGGCAGGAAGAAAACGACTGGCCGTTCCTTGTGTTTCCTGGGCTTTATTCTCCCCAGCATTACCACATGTCACAAAGTATGCTACAAAGCATTAACGGGAATTGCAGACTTCCCACCCAAACAAAAACACAAAAAACCCATGCTGCAATTAAGTATCCATAATGTTATGAAGCCTGAAGATGGGTTGTTGCTCCTGAGTTGACACAATTCATTAAGACTTTTGACTTTTGCAGTATTTTTAGGGGCAAGGAGGAGCAGGAAAGAGGTTTGGTTTATTTTTTCCCTAATCGCTCTGCCTTTTGAGGGGAGAGCCAGGACTATGGGCATTTAGGTGATGTCATCTGCTAGACAGCAGCCATATGGAGAATATGAAATGGAAGTTTTCTACCCAGTTCCTGCAAACCTACAGCAGATGCCATGTGACTGCTTGAAGCAGTCCACTGAGATGCAACAGATATGATCCCCATCCTTTAAAATGTGCAAAGGGGCCAATGGCACGACCCACATTATTGATCTGTGGGCAGATGTTTTATCCCAAGAACTCTCTTTTAGCCTTCGTTTCCTCTACAGGCTAGTGTCCAGGGAAGGACTATGCTGGCTGAAAGGAAGCAGAACATAGGACCATAATGAACCTCTCAAGTCAGGAAAGCAGGGAATCACATCATGTAATCCTTTTAAAATATTTACCAGCCCTGTCTTTAAGTTTGTTCAGCTTCCAGTTTCCATTATTCCTATGACGCTTTTCCTCACTCTCCTCACACAGCATACATTTGCTCAGAGCCATTTGTTCTCATGCCAGGATGGTCAGTCAGCTTGTATTGCTCTTCTGTACCCTGGCCACTTGGCCCTGGGTTATGCATAGAGAATATTAGTATCTTCTTCCTGGTCTTCTCACGGCTGAGTTAAAAACACGAATGTCTTGATCTCCACACATAAGACAGGCTTCCTATTCACAGCCACTCCAGCAGGCATTCTCTGCAACTTTACTTCCAGTTTAGTCTTTGCCCGGCATGAACTGTGTTCCCACTGAACTCTTGTATCATGCTGTTAAAAGCCAACCTCTGTTAGAAATGCCTTGATACACACTAGGATGACATTTGTTTTCTCCACAGTCTTATCATACTGGCAACTCACAGCCAACTGACAATCAAGTAAAACACTCAGTTCTTACCCTGTTCTGAACAACCTTGCCCTCCCCTTTCTATGCACCAATGTTCACAGCCATATGCATTTTCCTGTGTGAATCATTTGGGTCCTGTGTGACCTTTTCTGTACTGATGATGTCCCCAGATCTGTGACATCAGCAAAAGCTGTTGTTGCTTTCTCATGTTTTGTATATTATTGAAACCATTAGATGAGATCCATCCCACCTGCGTACACACCTCCCATACTGTTCCTTTCCTGAGAAAATTTGTCCTGTGAATCACTAGATTTTAGGTGCATCATGGAAAGATGTTATCCAGCCAGAAAACCGGTTCCGAAGAGAGAACAGAAACTGGAACTAAAGAGCCGAGACTGTAAGGCAATACAAAAGCTTATTTTAATAATGAAATACGGTTCAAAAAAATCAAAATAAAACATAACTCAGGGATGTTGAAATGTTGTGTCTCAGGCGAAGATGTTAAAAAACAAACAACTCTTTCTGAGTAAAACCTTTCAGAATTTCCACTCTGCAGGAAGGTGGATGCTCCAAGTATTTGATATGATAATGTTAATGTGTTACCTAAATTTTCATTTCCATTCTTTACTAAAATTCAAAATGAAGATGACTTTTCAATCAGCTGCATGAATCTCAGAGAGAATAAATTGTAAGACAAATGATAAAATATTTATACACCAAATGATACAGGTGACAGTTTGCATAGTTATAATTTCATACATAAAAACAATGGGAAAATGTCACCTAGATTCCAAGATTGCTAATGGAGCAAAACACTCCCTATCAATAATATGGATTTTGTAACGATGAGTAATATGTGTTGGGATTATGGCCCTATTCTTTGTCACAGTAGTTGAACTTTTAACTTGTTGGAGCAAACTGAGAAAAAGGCAAATGTCTGTGCCTGTAGTACCACTCTTGCTTCCTCTAGTACGTACAATTCATGGAATTAAGCTAGTTGTTCTCACATCTGCCTGTGTTCTTAGTGTGGCATTCCCCACTATTGTTAATCTGGTTGCCTCACTCTGGGTGGGAATCAGCCATGATTTCATCTTGAATTTAAAATAATACAGCAAAAACAATTACATGAAACCACAGACATGGGAGAAAAATTCTGTAAATATGTTTTCTGACTTTCAAAACTTTATGGGTTTTTAATCAAACCTTTTCAAACTGACTTTACAGAACAATCATGCTATACAAAATACACCAAATCAGCTTCTGCAAAATAAAAGCAAAATGTCTTTCAAACAGGCAGGTTGGCTTCTTTTATTTTAATTTCCCATGTTCTGCTTTTTTTTTTTTTAGGAGATTATGTCAAAGCGAAAATGCTGTATAAATTATAGACATGATCTATGACGCAGAACAATATTTATAACATGCCTTTAAAGTTATGTAATGCTGAGAACAGAAATGCAATTAAAGTAGAGAGGAGACGAGGAAATTTTGCACTCTGCAGAGCGTGCTGTCTCATCTTTTAAACGATGCAACATGATGGAAACCAATAAATGTTTCTGTAAAGGTGACTGGTTTCTTATATGATGTATTAATATGGGAGGGGTTGATCTCAAAGATGCATTTTTTCAAAATCATTTGGGGAAAACAATGACATTTTCATTTTCTTTGTAAGAAAAGCATGTGCTATCTTCCCCATATGTTCTCAGAAGACTGCAGGCAAAAGATGGCATTTGGAAGTTATTTTCTAGTTTGTATTAAATTATTTCGTGTGTTTCAAAAATAAAAAACCATGCTTATATGCATGGATATATTTGAGAGAGGAATAGATAGCTTCTTAGAAATGGGAACCCAAGATTACAGTGGCATCAGAGACTTTCCCAGGATATCAGCTGCACTAGATAGGTCTCTTGTTTTCCATAGACAGAGTAAGGGTAGTTAATTTTGTGATTTCACTTTCACAAGAGATATGATTTTTATTTATTTTCTTTTCATATGGCAACTTAAATATTTAGTTACCATCTACCACATTCTGCTCCATGCAACTATTTGTGACTGACAAGTATCAGAAATCTGCCAAGTATTCTTGTGTGTAAAATGGCCATAGGATTATCAGAATCATTAGTCCTTTTCAAAACATATCAAATACCACTTCAGTGTCATGTCCCAAAAGTCCCTTGCCATAAAGCACAATGGTGTACCAGGAAAGGACTGGTGATGGTAAGAGAGATGCTGTGTGAGACAAAAGTCCAACAACTAGGTAGAAGAGAAACATGAGGTAAACCATATAAATGCAAATCTTAATTCCTGGGGGACACGTTGATTTTTCACTGAAAGAATCCAAATTCCCTGGGAAAATTCCCAAATCAAATAAAATTCAACATCTTCAACAAACTCTAGCATATAAACAAAACAAGAGGGTGAAAATCCATCCAACTACAGCAATTTGGGGGTGGGTTATGCTCATTATTATCTCATTTTCTTTATTATCTTTTGGCAGCTTGATCTGTTTGGGGAATATGAATTTTGCCTTTCCCTGTACTAGAAGAGCAGGGTGTACATGAAGGGAAATGCAGATCAAAGCCTGAGGACACAAAAAAGGAGAGATGGCACAGAAATGGAGTGAGGGAATGGAACAGGGTAAGGAAAATGGAGGAAAAGTTGAGAAGGCTGCTAGTTATTAATGCCAAAATAATATCCAGCAACTACACTCTGAGGGTCACAGCCTGAAGACATCAGCAGAGGCAATGGAGAGAGCATTGGAGATCACAGTTGAACGTGGCTGTCTTTCTTTCTTTTATCTTTTAGGAGACGATAGCAGCAGGTGAGGCTGTTGCATCAGGCTTGGAGTCCTGATCTATTCCCATACACTGGTTCTACATACAACAGAAATTTTATTCTGGTAAGTCTCTCTGTATATAATGCACAAATGCACTTAGCAGAGAAAGGGCTTCATAAATCATCCTCTTTTGTATTAGATAAGGAGGATCCTGAAGGAAACTGTGTTGATTTGCAAAACTGTGAACAAAGAGAGTAAGATCTTGTATATTCAGGCCTATTTAACAGGAGGGAGGTTACTGTTGATCACAAATTCAGTGGTTAGAGATCAGCTCCTCACACATTTTAAAATGTGATCCTTCTGTTAAGACACTGAGATCTGGCAATCCTATCTCCTCAAACCTAAGCATGTGCACTCAGTTGAAGCTGCTCACCGTGCTTAGGCATCATCAATGGCTACACTTGTATTTCTCCCTCACAAAATTATCAAAAGTGGACAGACTGGGAGCTTTGCAATAGTAACTTTAGAAATGTGAACATTTCTAAAAGAGAAACTTGGTGGAAGAAAGGTAATTTAAGCATTTTAACATGTTAGACAATCTCATGTGAGGTCCTCTTTGAAATGGATATAAATGCATCAAAATGGACAATTAATTGCAGCAGGTTAATTGTGATTAAAATGTTCTTGATGTAGTTATTTGCTATTATACTTTGATTTTGAACAGGATCTTATGAATTCTGACCTATTTATTTCCCTCTCCAGAAAAGACTATGCCACTCTTAAGACTTGGATCAGGCTAGTTTCCTAGGAGTATGATTAGCTATTTAAGAAGCAAATAGAGAAAACAAAGGTGGTATTCTGACTGAAGCAGGCTTCAGGGACCCAAGGATTAGCAAAGTGAGAACTGAGCCATGTAGATATCCATTTGTATCCTCTTACTGGGCAGAGGGGTGCCAGAATAACACCCTGTGCTCTTCCAGGAATCTTGGACACAAGCCAGTGTTAGCAAACTGTTGGTACAGAAAGACAAGACACATTTCAGGATGTACATAAATCCATGGGTCCTGATAGGATGCACCCGCGAGTGCTAAGGGAGATGGCAGAAGTCATTGCTAGGCCACTCTCCATCTTCTTTAGTAAATCATGGAGAACAGGAGAGGTGCCTGGGGATTGGAGGAAAGCAAATGTCACTCCAATCTTCAAAAAGGGCAAGAAGGAGGACCCGGGTAACTATAGGTCGGTCAGCCTCACTTCCATCCCTGGAAAGGTGATGGAACAACTTGTCCTTGGCACTGTCTCTAGGCATA
>VYZX01026324.1:97132-116765 GCA_013401335.1 Brachypteracias leptosomus
TGACAGAGCACTGGAACAGGCTGCCCAGGGAGGTTGTGGAGTCTCCTTCTCTGGAGACGTTTAAAGACCGCCTGGACGCATTCCTGTGCAACTTGGTCTAGGTGATCCTGCTCCAGCGGGGGGATTGGACTAGATGATCTTTCGAGGTCCCTTCCAATCCCTAATATTCTGTGATTCTGTGTTTACAGATCTGAGCTTACCCCACCATGCTGCTGAGGTTTTGAGTAACCACGGAGCAGCAGATGCATCCAGTGACTCTTAGTGTGAAGTCAGGGCTAATGCTGTCTTAGCCCTGCCTCTTTAAGTCTGCATTGGAAAAGAAAAAGGTATGCATAATATTTTTAATATTTCCTTTTCAAAAGCCTAGAACTGAGAAAAGTAAAGAAAAACAAGCACATTTTTTAGCAACTGACAAAAGCTGACAAATCCTGGTCCCAAAGTATTCCTTGCCCCAAATGGAACTCTAAAATTTTGGGTTTAGATTTTAGGAAGAATATGTGAACAACATAAAGAAAATAAGATTATTTTGATGAATCTTCTGTTTTCAGTAAAAACTGTTCTTTTTATTTTTAACAAAGTAATTTTAGATGAGAATTTTTTAGCTAGTTGTACTTGCAATCAGATATATGACGTAGCTCTAAGACCAGCCACATGGGCTCTTTTTGCTAGGACTTTAGTAAAATACAAGCTCTTCTTTGACTCTACAGATACAAAAGGAAGCCAGCTTCTTATGATAGACTTTTGTTTTCCTTCTTTTGCTGTTCAGGTCATGTGAAGAGTTCTGAAAAATGAGCAGAACTAGAGGCATGAACTCTCAGCAAATAGACACAACACATGTGCTGTGGTTCCAAAATTGTGGGTCATTATATCTGGTAATGCTTCTAGAAAACTTCAAAACAAGTGTTGAAAATAACTTTTATCAAACACTCCATTTTTCTGTTCCTGATAAAAGAAATACGTATATTTGCATAAAAACTGCTTTGGTCTTGATTTTTTTATTTCAAGATAAGGTGTCCTGCTGTTTAGTTCTCACTGGTATTCACAGATTTCTTCAGAGCAACCAATAGCAATATGATAATCTTGGACTAGAGTCCTGACACTCAGACAAAGATCAGAAAACTCAGAGGCTATTTTCTTGCAAGTACTCTGAGAAGTGTTAAAACTTGGAGCCAGAGGGAGAGCACACGGGTCAACAGTGGGTGCTAGTTCTGCTGTCCTGACAAATTTACATTTGTTAGAGTTGTCATATGGACAGGCCAAACAGACAGGGGACCACTTGTGCCAGGTCCAAATGTAGAGGTAAAAGCAGACTCTGCCTGACAGAGCTTATCCTATAAATGCCACTGACATCCCTGAAATCAGATTAACAGGATTGTCTATTCACAGAAGAGACTGGGGATTTTTTTCTCTAAAAATGGTCTATGTTGCCCAAGTTCAGTAAGCTATTTGAACATAGCACTCATAGCACTACAGCAGTCACCAGAGTAGTCACTTTCACCTCAATGGACTATTCACACACTACGTGCCACACATTTAAGAAAGCTCCAAGTCTAGAACATCACATTTCTGTGCTCCCATTTGATCTGCACTCCAGAACAGTGTGCCCACACAGTGGAGTCACTTCAAAGCAACTGAGTTGTCTCTGACAAACACATATGAAATGTGTAATAAAACATTGTAACAGACATTTTGCTGGCTGTGAAAAGAGATTGGTGGCAGCCATGGTTCCACACAAGCTCTACACAAGAGCATTCATGAAAATCGAAGGCAAGATGGTAAATGTGTTTAAAATGTAACTTCACCACAAAACTCATACAAAACTCTTCTCAAGTCTTGCAGGGGGAGAGTGAAACACAAATAGGATCTTATTCCTTTCCTGCAGTAGCGCTTCATACACTATATTTAATATTTTCCTTCAGGTTATTTTCAAACTCTGAGTTCATTTAGAGCTGGCTCCCAGATGATTCTTCTCTCCCAGCCATGCAGGTTGGAGTCTTCTGCCTACAGGGCAGGTGCAGCACCAGCAGATGTAGCACGAGTTTCTCCAGATATTCACAGAACACATACATGGAAAAAGTTCACACAACATGCAATTACACCATGGAACTTATTGCTCTGAGAAACTGGCGCAGCTCAAAACCTAATAGCAATAAAAAAGGACCAGATATTTCTGTGGCTCTCAAGAACATCCACAGCTATCACAGGTAAGAATAGCAAACAATTTGTACTTAAGGGTTTATGTCACTTTCTAACTCCTAGAGATCCGAATGGGACTGGACACATTGGCCTCTTGTCTTTTTTCATTGTACTTCAGGATCATCAAGTATTCCTCTGAAGACTTTGTTCTAGATCATGTAGGATCTGGACCCTGGACTGGATGTGTAACAGTCCAACAAAGCCATCAGTTCTCACTTATCTATACCACAAAAGAAGGAAGAGGGGGGTTTAGTTGCCGAATGTTTTTCCCTCTTCACCCCTTTCCACTGAGATTTGATAACAGCTGTCATGTACTTTAGTGCCTTTCATTGACAAAACTCAAAGTACTTTCTGTAGAGGTTATGTTCTGTTATCACCAGCCTAGAAAGGGATGTCAAAGAGCTCAAGTGACTTTTCCTAAGTGTCACAAAGCAATTGAGTGTAAGAATCAAGAAGAAAACCCCAATATGCTTCTAGACCTTCATAGCTTTGCAGCCATGCTGGTATTTTCCAGTTAAGTTGCATGTGTCACGACTCTGCCCACTGTAGGCTGCCATCCAGCCTGCTGTGTTCATCTAATCAGACTGGCTTCTCACATTGGGATTGTGGTAGGCTCTGCTTTGAAATTAGATGCTTGAAAATGGTTGACACCTGTAGTCCTCTGGCTTTTGGGAAAATTTGTTAACCTTCAAGAAAAGTCTTGGAGAGGAGAGACTTTCAAGTTTTACAAGATGGTGAAGTTCTCTTTGGTTCCTTTAAAAAGCATTAGCAAAGGTCAGATTAACAAGTCAACGCTGAAACTAGATATCATCAAGACTCCCAAAATTGATGCAAAAATGAAAAAAGGTGGGTGGGGACTGGGTGTGGGGGAGAAAGGCCCACAACATTGGCTCTGATCCCTTCCCCCTTGTTGGGCCTGGGGCACACTTGATAAGGTGAAGGGAAATTGCAAAATTAGACCTGGCAACCTACACAGAGAGGCCCAGTGCAAGGCCCTTGGCCTGAGGCAAGCTGAGAAAGTTGAGGAATTGTGGGGGAAAGGGGACTTGGCAGGCTAACTTCCTGTGGCTGCATCCAGGGCTAATTAATTTTCAGTGTTCTATGTGTGTTTGAATGGAAACGAGCCAGCACTGAGAGGCACAGGGTGAGGAAATCAAAAACACATGCACTGAGAAGGAAGAAGAGGGGGGAAAAAAAAAGGGAAAAAAAAAAAAGTCTGTTCTTTTTAGACACATTTTCTTTTTCAGGAGGGGATCTCATCATTTTGTTCCATGAGCAGTAAATCACCCCAGCTCCCCTGTCTATCACATCTCACATCTGCTTCAGAACTCATTAAACATCAAAAGGCCTGCCCTATCAGTTCTGCTTAGTTAGAAGTCTGAGTTACTAGAGTCCTAACCAGGGAAGATTTTGTATGTTTTTAATAATAGCTTAAGGAACTTCTTAGCACCCCATAAATTACTTAATGCAACAAACTCTTCCTGTGGACCAGCAAATGTTTTACAGAGGAGCTGAATGCTGCCTTAACATGCTTGTGGTCAGTTCAGAGTTACATAGCAACCTGCTTAAATGAACCTTTAATTCACGTTTCAGTTTAGGAATTGTTTTCTCATGTATCTTCTCCTGCCTCTAGCCCACTTTCATTTTTTACTGCCACTCTAATTTTATAGAACTACATTATAACTTGCATTTCCATAGCATTTTGATCCTCAAGAATGCCAAGGTAATTATTCAAACAGCGATCATAATGCTACAAGACCAATGAAACCTGCCTATTTCTGCCATGCCATTTCCCCTACTTCAAATACACGTGTACAGTGCCCTCCTCTACTGAGTATGACAGACAAATAGTTCATGAAAATAATTTATATACAGGAAACACAATGAACACAGCAAAGGCTTGAGCGGGCGTTTGTTATTAAGAGTACCACAAGAGCCGTCTAAAATGAATTGAGCCTAGATTGAGTGCAGTTTCTGCACGCTTGTTATTCAGAAAAAAGCAAATTAGTTTTCATCAGGACACTCACAAACTTTTGTCTTTATTGAAGAAATTTTTTCTGCCTAATTTGAAGTTTTTGTCTGCAGAGGTTTTATCACTAGAGTACTTCCATCCCTCTTTATAGAGTCAGAAAGCACAGGGTTTGCATTTTTCCTCATGCTCAGGAATTAGTAAATCACTTTTGATCACATTTTTTAAAAAATCTGACCAGCAGTCAGACTTGAAAATGTGAGTTCCATAGGTGAAAATTTCAGATTGTGATGGGCATGTATCAAAGAGAGGCTTTGAACTGAAAAAAAAATGTATGCAGCTCCAGCTTTAGCAATCATCTCCACTCAACTAATACCCATAAGCTTTGTCACTTAGTTGCAACTGTTCTTTCTTCCATCTGAGGTTGGGGGCATATCTACACTTCAGACAAGACTAAGGTTCAGCAGTATCCTTGACTCCTCAGGGTTGCATTGATTCTTGGTAGAGGCATAAAATTCAGAATCTCTTCCTTTTCAGTTCCAGGGTTAAGATCAACATCTCACAGCTAAATAAGAAAATAGGAGGAAAAGTTAGAAAAGGAAATACTAAAGAATGGTGGTCAAAAATAGCAAAAAACACAGTTGTATATAAATGTTTCTTTTCATTCAGCAGGAGTGACATTCTAGGCTGGAAGATATATAAGAATATTTCTTTAAAAAAATTATAAATGGAACAAAATGTATTTTTTTCAAAATGTTAGCATAAATAATAGGAAATAGAAAATAAATAGCATGACCCTCAAGCCATATTGAACTAAACTCATCACGGACCTTACTGTGACCTTCCAATATCTGAAAGGGGCCTATAAGAAGTCAGGGAAAGAACATGAGGGTTTGTAGTGAAAGGACAAGGGGTAACGGTTTTAAGCTAGAAAAAGGTAGATTTAGGTTGGATATTAGAAAAAAGTTCTTTAATAAGAGAGTGATAGATCACTGGAATGGGTTGCCCAGAGAGGGGGGGGAGGCACCATCCCTGAAGACATTCAAGGTCAGGCTTGACAGGGCTCTGAGCAACCTGACCTAGTTAGAGATGTCTGTGCTTATTGTAGGGGGGTTGGACTAGATGATCTTTGAGGTCCCTTACAACTCAAACCATTCTACGATTCTATGATGCTTGAGCGGAGGTGTGTGTTAGCACATCCATTATAAAGCCCTATGCCTCCACTGGCTATCTAACACTCACCTTGTTGCCATTAGAATCATAGAATCATAGAATGTTTTAGGCTGGAAGGGACCTCTAGAGGTCATCTTGTCCAACCTCCCTACACAAGCAGGGACATCTCTACCTAGGTCAGGCTGCTCAGAGCCCCATCAAGCCTGACTAGGAGTCAAGAAAAAATGAAGTCAATGGCAAGTTACTAACCCTTTTCGAGGGTTGCCATTGCTTGCCAACAAGCTGTGGATACTGCTTACAAAGGGAGACTTTCCTTCCCAAACACAATGTGTCTAGTTCCTTGCAATTTAGTGAAGGACAGTCCTGCAGAACAGCAAGGACTCTTAGACCTGTGGTGGGTGCAGGACAGCCTTCAAGAAAGCACATGTTCCCTATGCTCACTTCTACTTCACACAGAGGGTTCCCAGTCCTGTCTGATCAGATGAGATTTAAGGGAAAAAGTACAAAGTTTATTCCAACATGGTGCACCATTAGGGAAGAAGTTACTCAGCTCAGGAACAAGTATGAGGAAATTAAGTCCAATAGGGGATACTTAGTTATTTAGTTCTGTTTCAGGATCTGTGTGGTGCTTCCTTCGATGACACTGCTGATAGGACAATTTCACAGCTGTCAGAGCTGCCAGCTAAATTCCTAAGTGATCCATGGCCTCTGTTCATTGCTAAAGAGGGACCTTTACCAGGGATAAACTTCCCATATGAAAACCCCAAGTCACCAGAGGTTCTGTTCAGTGTCTCTGTGCCTCTGGGGACTGTCTGTAACCCTTCACCCTGACAAGTAATGTGATTAAGACATCAGCTGATAAGACTACATCATTGAAATGCAATCAGTCACAGTATTAGTCTCTCTTATACTATGTGCTTAAGGAATCAAGCACCAAGCTAGTCAATAAACAAAATCCCTTGTTCAATGCAAGGCTGATATCCCCTACAAAGCATGATGTTGGGGATTAAATTTAGTCCTTGAGAATTCACATGCTTAAGTACAGAGATGTTCAATGACATATGACTCCAAAACTATTTACTACACAAATACTTAAATGATAGAGAGAAATCCAGATTATTACTAGCTCTAAATAGAGACTAAGCACATTAGAAAACTATGACAACTTGAAGGTAATTATGTTTAGACTGAAAAATGCCTCAGACACAGCTCACTGTGTTTGGGAACCCATGTCAGATCATAAATACTCCAGAATCACTGGAAGACTATGAATACCAAAATGAAAAGTACCTAGAAGGTATCATTGCATGGGTAAGTCTTTTAAATAGGTAAGCCATGTACGCCAGATCTGAGGACAACTATACTCAACCTTTAGCTGATGTTCTCCGAAAAGGCATTCAACAGCTGCAGTCCTCCTCCTGTAACTGTTATTCAAGATTCGTATCCTGCACCAGTTTAAATTAAGCACCCCTGTGGAGGAAATGACAGGTTCTGAGTGAAAGAAGCTCTAGGGAGTGCGTGCACTTTCCCACTCTTTGATTTCCCCCTTCATATGGAGCTCACACTGCCTTGGGATGATATTTACTCTTAACTTAGAGTCAAAGAACATATTTGCTTTCTGTTTTTCATTAAATACAGAGGGTTTCAAAAAAGAGGCCATTTTTCATCAAAAAAATTGTTTTCAAGTGAAAAATATCTACCAGCTCTACTCCTGACTCTAAACAATTCCTGGCCTAAAAGCACATTACTGTGACTTTACAGTTCATAGAGTGTGACTCAAGAAATGAGAAAAATGTTTTTAAGAAGTTACCATGAATATTTTTTAAAAAAACCCAAAGTATTTATATTACATCTAACAGTCCAGCTGGTAGCCTGCATGCCATCTGAGACAGCCACAGTATTCACTAGCATCAATCTTGCTTTTTTTTTGATGACTGGCTCTACATTTGCTTTCACTCAGCCTCCTGATTCCTCATTCATTTTCTATTACTTTAAAATAATTGTCAATAGCATGATACAGGTTGTAGTGTTTTTGTCCTTCTTCTGCCTTCCTCTTCTTCTTGCACATAAAGATGTCCTAGAATAAGGACAACTGCTTAGGTTGAAGGAGACAATTGAACAGAAGGTACTTGAGAGATATCAGTGTCATATATTGATGCACTATGGCTATTGCACCAAACAGGACGTGAGGGCTTGCTTTATGTTAATACTTCAAGGGGTGAAGTGTGTCTTACTTGGGTTCTAAAAACTTCCAGAAGACGTTCTTCATATGTGCTCAAATTCTTTGCAGCTTCATCAAAGCAAAATCTAGCCTCTGTTCATGCAGGCAATTTTATTTATTTTTTCTTTCTTTCTTTTCACCAGAGACTTCCTGTGTATCTTTTTTCTGAAATGACAGAAATCCCTCCCTCATCAGGCCAGTGCATACAACATATTTGTAGGCAGCTTATATAAACAAAATAAAACGATTAGTAGAAATTAGGTCAACTGTTCTGAGCCCTACATAATGGTGAGGTTTTGCACCTATGGAAGCCAACAGCAAAAATTCTCCTTACCTTCAGACTAAAGCATTGCTAATCATAAAGTTCAGAAACCATGACTCAAATGCAAGAAAATTGTTAGACTCACTTAAAAGTCATGAACTATACTTAAAAAAACCCCTTTTAATATTTTAGATGTCTTTCTATATTTTCAGCCTTCACATGTGGCCCTCTTAAGATACAAATATGCTATTTTTATGGACAAAAAATGAGATACACAATCCCTCCTGCAAAACAAATAAACCAAAATATTATCACAAGACACACAGGTAAATAGTATTAATAGTATTAATTAGCAGCATGAAGTGAGATGAAAAGGCACAGTGGAAGTTCAGTCTGATTTTAGAAAAACATCAATGCTCCCCTTTTCCAAGTTCTGAGACAGAATATAGGGTAAAAAAAATAAAAAGACATCTGCGCTCAGAAGACTTGATAGTGCATTCCATGTTGTCAGGACACTGTGAGCTAGCTACTACATGCCAGTAACACAGTCAAAGAAGGCATCATTGCCCAGGAAGGGAGGCGAGCTCAAGTCATTAGGGATATGCTAACAATACAACCACTGAGTTATAACTGTGCATCATGATTTCTCTAGAGAGCTAAGCAGAAAATAAAACTGCTCCCTCCTCCGATGGAGTATATCCAAGGAATGCAGAAGCAATGCTGTTTGACATCTCTAGAGTGAGTCCTCCCAGTAAGCAAGACACTGGATATAAAAAGCAGGTGTGATTTTTTAGCATCTCTGCAACATCTGTGCATCTAAGCATTGGTAGTATGTACATCACCATGATATAAAAAAGTCCCAGAGTTATTATCCCCAACAACAAAAAGCCACATTCTTAATTTTATTTATTTTCCTCATTTTCCATTCTCCTCTTTGCCTTCATTTCTTGTTGTTGTTGTTGTTGTTTTAAGCCTCAGTGAAGACAGGAATTTCTACATTCTATTCATAGAATGCCAAGGTCCCATCTCCCCTGGAAAGCAAGCCAGTCACTGGGAAAATTTCATCTCTTGTTCTCATGCCTTTCCATTCAAGCCTGACAGTTTCATAAAACTTCCTGTAAAATAATATAGAAACTATACACTGCATCATTTGAACCCTGAAAGCATGTAACTCCACCTTAGTTTATTGCTTAATTTATTTCTTCATCTATGCTATCATAAGTTTGCTCTTGCAAACTATTTGGCAGCACATACTGTTGCTCAACTGAAAAGAACGACAGTTTTAGCAAAGAGCTGAAAGGTAAGGAAGACCCTTGTCTGCACATACTCTGAGGTTGGGTTTTCTCTGGACCAAAGCTATTATAAAGAAATATTCTGCAAACCAGCAGCACTTGATTTTGCTAGACTAAGGTCTTCTGCAGAATGATTTCATAGAATCATAGAATGGCTTGGGTTGGAAGGGACCTTAAAGATCATCTAGTTCCAACCTCCCTGCTATGGGAAAGACACCTTCCACTAGACCAGGCTGTGCAAGGCCTCATCAAAGGTTTTCCTTATTAGTGGCTCTTACTCTTAGTTACATTTACTTCAGCTTGCAGACTAAAGTGTGTTTGACTACCGAATTCTATTCTTGACTATTGGTGGTTCTTTCTCTGAATGTGTTAATTAAATCTTTGCCTTTCCTCCCACAGGATAAGCACACTGTGTTTCCATTTTCCTTTCACATTATTGTCACATCACTAATGCAAGAAATAAAAAAATAACACAAAAAGTTACCCATTATTTAAAATCACCTACATTCCTGGGTAGCCATCCTTCCAAGAGCTAGACTTCCTGAGATCTAGTTCAGCAATTAATGCTCCCTGAATGGTCTGCCCTTCTTCCTTCCCTTCCATTTGAAAAACAAATTTTAAAGAGTCTAATCCAAACATTAGCTCATTCTTCCTTTGCTGCTCTTCTCCTCTTCCTTTGAGTCCCAGGTAACTCTTGCTTTATGCTCTATCCCAACATTTCATTTACAGATCAGCTGCATTTCAAACCTCCTGTCTCAGAACAGCCCCTTGTTACATATGCTGCCTGCTTCTTGCTCTTCGAAATGTTTTTTTCATAAAGGAATGCTAGCTCTTTGTGCTCTAATTACAATGGGTCTGCAAGAGAAGGCTCTGGTGACAGGCAAAAGTCTGTGAGGATGTCTTCATGGGGACTTCTTAGGAGGGCTATGGAAAGACACAGCTCTCACATGAAGGAAAATGATTCCTCTACCAGAGCACATGAGTCCTCAGGGATATACTGAAGGCAAGGCCATCTGTGGAAAAGCTCTGGATTTCCCTGCTCCCACACATTTAACACTAGTAGGAGAGTGTAAAAGTAAAGACACTGATGGGAAGAACTAGCTTTTTGTCAGCCTCACTATGTCCATTCAGAAAAGGGCAATATGAATGCACAAGGTTGCCCTTCCTCTTCCACTGAGGATCCTAGTTTTTTAGCACTTGTTCTTTCATCCACTAGAATCAAAATTGAAATGTTCCAATTCTGCTTTACTGTGGTTTTACTCCTATGAATTCCCATGGAAGTCAAATGGAGCCAACTTGAGTAAAAAGTAAGTGAAAAATGGGACTGAGGGTTTGGTCCTACATTTTTCTAACCTTTTATCCTCTCTATTTTTTTCTTAACTTTTTTCTTTTATTTCTTTTACTTCTTCTCTACACTACTAAATTCAGTAATTCGGTCCATGCCCTCTGTTGGCAGAACCTCCTGGGTCCTGGTGCCAAACTACTCCCTGCTTCTCTCATCCTCTCCAGCTCTCTCAGATGGCAAAGCAGATACCAGACAGTGTCTTCACTGACTCGACTCCCTTCCTTCTGAACAATAGTTATTTTTCCCATTCAGTTTAGGAAACTATTTTGTCCTTCTTCGACTAAAGGGAATTTCTGACAGTTATCAGCATACATAAAGCTTACCCTCCTCCCTAAACTTGGCATTTTGTGGCATTTGCTGGTTTGAGAACATTTTGTTTTTATTCTCTTCTGCCTTGGTGGTTAGCAGCAAATAGACATTTACATTTGTTTGTTCCCTTTTCCTGTGTCCTCATTTCAAAAAAATGAATTGGTACACTTTTTATTGCTGAGTTACAGCCAGCTAAAGTTGCCTCTTTACCCACTTCTGTTCTGCATAGCTTGTACACCTCATGCTGCCCTTCTAGTTTTAAGTACAGCTTTATTAAATTTCAAGGCTTGTTCACTGCATTATAAGATACATCCATTAGCACAGCGTTATCCTCGGAACTACTTATCTGATTCACAAGTTCCTTGTCCAAAAGTACATTCAGGTGTTCCTATTTTTAATGTTTAAAATAACTGCTTTTGTTTTGTTTATCTTCTGATGTTAGGAGAACCCACCAGACTATGTGTGTTAAGCAAGAACTTGTGCTTCTTATCAGGTTTAGACACGCACTGGAGGAGCAAACTCATCCATCATGAATCATTTACACCTGTACATGTCACCAAGTTATGATCATTCATGGTGCTTTGGTAACACATGTACATAATGCCAAAATGAGATAATCTCTTACATGTTGTTTCCACACATGTGAAGTCCCTACATGTGAAAAAAGAAATGCAACTATTAGTTACAATTGTAATTCTGGAAAATTGAACAGAGGAATTAACACTAGCCTGACAATCAGACCCAAATCTTCTCTTCGAATCATCGCTGACAGGATTATTTTGCTGAAATCCCCAAAGTCAAAGCTCAGCTATACAAATAAATACTGTAGCAGATCCTGACAGGAAGACGTTCAGCCCAATCTTTTCCAGATGGCAGTGATGGATGGCTGTGTGCTTCTATTTGTTTGGTTTCCCAGGCAATGGTGTCCTGCTTTCACTGGTCATCACTTGAAGCGCTTTGGCTTACAGACCAGCACAACAATCCTGTACACTGCCAGACAGGTATTCTGGTGGGCTTACTCATTGCTTGGATGTCACAACTACAAAAAAGAAGCTAAATTTTACCACTTTGCTGGCATTATCTTTTCTAAAAACTGCGTGTCTTAAATTTGTGACAAACTTCTGGCATAAGACTCAAGGAGCTCTCAGGTAAAGCAGAGACCAATCATACATAACTTGTTGACTGATGAGATATGCCAGTTCTGAAAACAATACAATGACCTAAAGAGAAGAGAGAGAGAGGAAAGACATCCAAATCCCAAACCACATTGACTGAAAATGTGGCTGTGACTATTGTTCCATTCTGTAAAACACATGGTACTTTACATAGGGCTATAAAACAAATGTCCATAGATCAGGGACTTACGTTACAGAATAATGTGTGGGGAAGAGTGGAGCTGGGATAAAAAGGCTTCCAAATCCAGACCATTCATTTTGTCTGGCCATGTGTGAATGGTGAACCAAAGTTATTAGCAACAAACACATGTTTGGTGGCCTAGGTAAAATGATCCATTGCCTCCAGATGATGTTCATTTTGCAGGCATCCATACCAGGGAATAAAATGAGAAGAGAACTGCTGGTGGCAGCGGTATGAGTTGTATGGTGCTAGTACATTGTAAGCAATTTGGGAAAAAGGCTGTATTTTCTTGTGTTCATATAACATCAAGCATAACAGGGCCATATTGCTGACTGGGGCTTTTGATGGTATTGCAAACATAGCAATGGATAAATGCAAATTCTCAATACAAGAACTTCCTGGTGATACCAGGTGACAGCTGAAATGTAGAGACATTCAGGATTAAATGCATAATGGAAACAGACTCAAAGAAACACATGCCCTTCCTATGGGCTCAAGTCACAAACTTACTGACAGTCAATTTTGGGAGGGCAATACAGCCAATATACTGCAATTATGATAAAGCCTCCTTTTAAATGAAAGCACACGCATTAACATCAGTAAGTAGACAGATTAGGGGAAGGCCTCTTAAAAAAAATTTTATCTGGAATCCAAAGACAGCAGGAAGTGAATCAAATTGGTTGAGGCTTGGGGGATGTGGTCACACTTTTCTGTGTAGACAAACAGATGGGCAGCAGAATTTGGCATGTGCCTGTTGGGACAGCTGGAACTCAGGGGAGCCATAGAAAGGGAATGATAAGAGTATGAGAAAATGAAGGCAGACTGAGGATTTCAGCAGAGGCTGAATTGCAACACCAGCATGCTCAAGCACAAGTCTCACAAAAAGCAGTCACTATCTACTAGATTAGAAACTAAGGTTACTGGCTAGGCTGAACAATACTATTCAAGAAGCAGAAAAACTAAGTTATGAAAACACTAGTAGCCACTGCAGTTGCATATAATGTGAAGTCAGATATAAACTACTGTGCCTGATTTTTATGCTGCCTGCATTGATTAGGCTCTCCTGTGAATGCACACGATGGTTCTACCTTTAATTACACGGCTATATGACACTTTTTCTTCAAAATTTTCACCTTCATGCTGAAAAATTGGAACAAGAAAAATACAGCACACTAGTGGCACATGTATGGCTCACCAACAGGATAAGAGATTTTTTCGGCCAACAGCTCTAAGTAGTGTTTTCAAATACCTGCAGCAATATTAGATTGTCGACTTCTTCAACTTTACATATAAAGATTAAACCTTCTCACAGCATTATTCACAGGTAAGTGAATAAAAAAGGAATTAATGTTTTTCAGTTTTCAAACCACAGCCTGGAAAGGAATGAAGACTCTTTCTTTTCTTCCGATTTGGCCCTTTTAACTCATGCTACTATATGTCTCTGTCCTGCTTTTCTCACCTTAGTCCTGCTATCCTCATCCAGCTGTTCACAGCTGCCTGCCTCAGAAAAATTACCTTGACCCCACAACAACAGAGCAAAATCTACCCTCAACGTTTCAGCCAGCCCCTTCTGATTCCCTTTCTCACACTTCTACCATCACATGCCAAGTCACGATCTCCTGCCCAGGTACATTCAGGTCCTGTCAGAGCTCCAGCCTGCCAGCAATGGTCAAGCTGTCTAAGGAGATACCATAGCTAACTGAGGATTTCTAAACAGATCAGGGCAGTAATTTATTTTATACATACTCTTGGCAACAAATTCATTGCTTACACACAATATGCTGCTGAGTTCCAGTTTTCCTAACCACTCAGCACCAGCACAACAGCTGCAGTTGGCCTGAATAAACCGAGGAGTGAGGTGAAGACACAAGCAGCAGAAGATACAGTTATTTGCCAAACGTGACATTTTCACAAAAGAACAAAACTGAAATAAGCATAGGCAAGCTTCTTTGTTTATGATGATAATTTGGAAAATGATCCCAGTGCCTTTAATTCACTCTTCCTGTAGATTCTGAGTAGAAAACTATCTCAGCTTTCAGGATTGTGCCCAAAGCCCACCACAAAGGAGAACAGGCAATCCCACATGCCAAAGAAGCAGATGAACAGGTAGGCACATAGATTTTATGGATAAAAGAGAAAACTGGGAGGTTATCTTGACTTCCAGGGCAATAGAGGGCACAGAAATCCTATATAAATCCCCCAAACTTCTTGCTCAGCTAGAGGACATCTCACAGGCAAACAGGTAACCATAATGTAAATTTACTCAATCACTTCAAGTAAAGAGGAATACACTGTATTTGCTGATGAGTTTTTTCTAGCTAGACTTCGGTCTCACTGTAAGTGTCGGAACTTGATTTTCAGTGTGAATTTGTCTATCTCACAATGTGTTAATTTGCAGTCTCTTGATCATTTCTGCTTTTGTCTGAACTGTTTGATCAAAATATTTTGTCTTGCGTTGCTCTCTCATTATGAAGACTCCCTCTGCTGTCATATTTGTAATTGTTTCTAAACCTTCATCATTTTTTCATCACCTTTTTGAAGTGTAGACAGCAGAACTGGGCACATAGCTAGTGCCAGATACGTATCACCAGGGCTGTTTGAGGGGGAAATATGATCTCTTTATTCAGTGTTGTCTGTTTATACACCCAGAGATTACCCAGCCATCATTCACTAGGCTCACTCAACCATAGCACTACACCAAAAGGTCACCTGCAGTCATTCACCACGAGCTGGACTTCCCTTTACAAGTTACTGCTTCCCAGTCAATAGACTTCATCACATCAAGACAACCTACTTTTTTTGTTCTACTAGTGTATAGAATCATAGAATGCTTTGGGATGGATGGGACCTTTAGAGGTCATTTAGTCCAAACCCCCTGCAGAGAGCAGGGACATCTTTATCTAAATCAGGTTGCTCAGAGGCCCATTCAACCCGACCTGGAATGTTTCCAGGGATGGGGCACCAACGACCTCTCTAGGCAACCTGTTCCAGTGTTTCACCACCCTCATTGTAAACAATTTCTTCCTTTTATCTAGTCTAAATCTACCTTGTTTCAGTTTAAAACCATTACTCTTCTCCTATCACAACAGGCCTGACTGAAAAGGTTGTCCCCATCTTTCTTACAGGTCCCCCTTAAGTATTGAAAGTTCACAGTAAGGTCTCCCTGGAGCCTTCTTTTCTCCAGGCTGAACAACTCCAACTCTCTCAGTCTTTCTCCACAGGAGAGGTGTTCTAGCCCTCTGATCATTTTTATGGCCCTCCTCTGGACCCGCTCCAACAGGTCCATCTCCCTCTTGTGCTGAGGCCTCCAGAGCTGGACACAGTACTTAAGTGAGGTCTCACTAGAGCAGGGTAGAGGGGCGGAATCACCTCCCTCGACCTGCAGGCCACACCTCTTTTGATGCAGCTCAGGATATGGTTGGCTTTCTGGGCTGCAAGCACATATTGTCAACTCCTGTCCAGCTTTTCATCCACTAGTACCATCAAGTCCTTCTCTGCAGGACTGCTCTCAATCACATCATCCCTCAACCTGTATTGATATTGAAGATTGCCTCAACCCATGTACAGGACCTTGCACTTGGCCTTGTTGAACCTCATGAGGTTCACATTGGCCCACTTCTCAAGATCTTCTAGACACCTTTGGATGACATCCTGTCCCTCTGGCATGTCAGCTGCACCACTCAGCTTGGTGTCATCTGCAAACTTATGAGGGTGCACTCAATCCCGTTGTCTGTGTCACTCATGAAGATATTAAACAGCACTGGTGTCAGTACAGATTCCTGAGGGACACCACCTTTCACTTATCTCCATCTGGACATTGAGCCATTGACCACCAGCCTTTGGATGCATTCATTCAACTAATTAATTATCCACCACATAACAGTCCATTAACTCCAAACAGGTGAAAAAACCCCTATTTTTATTCCAGCAGGGTAGGAATACATTGTGTCAGCCTCATGCAGAACTTCAAAATTGAAAGCACTTTGATAACTACAATATGGCACTAACTATGGGGTTTAACAGACCTAGCCAGTTCCTTTTCAGGTCATATATTTAAGTTGCATTTCCTTCTAAACAACAGGAAATATCCTTTTTATGACAGCTCAACAAGAATTCTGCCAGCTGCACCATTTAGATCCTGACAGAGAGGGAAATTTGACATGACCCTAACAGGTAAGGAGGAGTTTAGGAGAGATCCCAGTATGGGTTATTTCTAGATACAGAATCCTACCTGATTGCCCAGCTATATGCAGAGAAAAATAAACAAATCATATTCCACTCAGTCATGCTATTCATTGACTATGGGTTATGTTTCTCATGGAAATTATGTTGATTCACCTAACTTTTGACCAACTACAGATACAACACTTTTCACCACCTAAGTATTATCACTTCTATTGACATTCCAGATGGGGACTGTGGAATTTCACTCAAAGAGCTCACCACGAAGGCATGCTCTGTCAGAACAGGAGCAATAACATAAAGAAACTGCCCTCCAAATACCCTATTTAACCATACTGTAAGGTGATGCAATTTGTCTGAAGACAATGTGTTACTAGCTGATGTTAAGGCCAGCACTAGATTTGACTACCCATTCTCAGCATATCTGAACACACCTGTAGGCTCTGGCTGAAAACATACTGGGATTCTACAATTGATGTTCTATTATTTCTGCCAATATACTGTAGAAAACCAATTTTATTTCATTCAGCTACAGATATTCTAAGGGGAAAACATACAGAAAAAGAAGTCAAATCCCTAGAGATCAAAATCAGCAGTTCTAGGAACAGAATCAAGACTTCTCTCTCCCAGAATTTATTGGACTAGAGAGAAGGGGCTCAAATTTGCACAAGTTTTGTGCAAAGGGACATAAACTTGGGGAACTGTATGTTGCTGACACTCTCAGTAGGGGCTGAAGACTGTTTCTGGCTGAAGTCCACACTGATTTACAATGCTCAGCATCCTATCAAGACAGCAACATATGTTATTCCTATTATCTTGCATTCTTTCCTTCCACTCAGTTGTGGAGTATTGATTGCTATATAGTCCACTGATGGCAATTACTAAGAGTGGTAATAATATTAATCTGCTGCAGACACATTTTCCTGACCAGAACTGTGGATTTGAGTTTTACCCTGTGAAGTCCAATTACTTGAACTTCTCTCAAAACACTATGCTGCTGGTTGTATGAAAACTAGGCTGCATATAGTTAGAGCCTTTTTAACTGGAAAACTAATGACACTCTTGACCAACCACTGAAGCCATTTTAGCTATGAGGCAAAAGAATTGCACCATGTTCACTACTGTTATTCTAAAAACAACATAGATTTTGTTCTGACTTTGAAAGGATTGACAGGATTCCACTTCAAATAAACCATCAGACATTTGGTGGGTCAGAATGGGAATTCAAGTGACTCCTGTTGACTCCACGTGACTGGTTCTACAAATTAGCAGATATGGCACATGTCCAGTGCAAGTGAATCAAGGTTCAAATCCCTGCTCCAATTAGCACTTAATCATAGAAGCTGCCATTTGCCATCTGAACTGCTGGATTTCCAGAAAAGACCCAACAGATGTCTGGTCTGAGTTCTCACTGAGAATATATGATATAAGGACTGCAAGCATGGGGACTTCAGGCCGAGTTCGCCACAATGTAGCTGAATCACTTAGCCTACAGGTCCTCTGAAGAAAGTGAAGATATATCTCTCTTGTTTGCAGAACAAGCCTTCTTTGGAGACCTTTTCTCAACTGAGTGTTTCTTTTAACCTTATTAGGTCCCAGTGTCTGGGACTCAAAGCATGGGATCTGTTTTGTATGAAGGGAAGGGATGGGGATGGGGATGGGGATGGGGATGGGAGGGAAGGGAAGGGAAGGGAAGGGAAGGGAAGGGAAGGGAAGGGAAGGGAAGGGAAGGGAATCATGGTCTTGACTCCTTTTCGCACAAAATAAGACTGATAGCCTAAGAAAAATCTCAATGAACACACACTATCTATGTTCCCTAGAAATGAGTTGAATCTTGCAGGCAAAGCTCAAGAGCACATATTTACTCTAGACAGTGATCAATTCAGGTAGAAAAATCTATTTCCTTATAGAAAATGTGGGGGGGGTTTGACATGGGCTAGTTCAAGCAGAATTCAAGCACAGGGGAAAGATACTTACAGAGTATTTTATACAGAGAAAAATTTCATCTAAACAATGAGCCAAATTTCTAACTATTCCTAAAGTATTTCCCTGACTGCACTAATAGTCCTCAGTTGCCCTGACCAGCCCTACCTTTCAATGTCTCACACACATGCTGCCCAAGAGCCCCCTGCAAGTTCACTGCTGGGCTCAGCCCTCGCTTGAACTTTGTTGTAGGACTACTGTTCTTCAGAGCAGCTACATACTTGCCTATGCCTGATCTTGAACCCATTTTCAACACTAACCACAGACCTATCTTGTCACTACAGACCTTTCCCACAATCACCGGACTCTGTCTGACCCTGGCTACCTTCACCAGACCATAACTTGACCTGTGGATTGACTTCCTGGCTTGACCTTGTATTTGCTTCATCATCACAAGGTTGCCTGATGAATCTGGCCTTGGTCTGCTCTGCTCACCTCATTTGGTTATGTTGGAACTAGACCTTGCCTGGTAAGACTGTTGCCCTGTCAGGTTTGTTGTCCTTATCTCCCAGGTTCCCATCCCATAGAGAGCAGCTGGCCCTCACTGCTCTGTGGCAATACTCAACTACTAAAAAGAGAAATCTTTAAAGATGTGCTTCCCAAATTTTAGGTCAATTAATACAACTGCCCCTACACATACTATTGAAAGACCCTTCACTGCAATGGCGCATATTTACTACATCTCCCACCATGACCTTCATCTATCCACCAGGAATTTGCAGTCTAGGCAACGGGAAATGCCAGCATAGCTCTTGTGAGCCGTACATAGTGAGCTGACCAAGGAAGGTGCCTCTTCTTGTGAACAGGGAAGAACTTGTGGGGGAAGTAAAGGATGGAGGCTGTCAAGGGCACAGTGATCATGAGATGATTGAGTTTTCGATCCTTGGAGAAACAAGGAAAGATGTTAGTAAAACTGCCACCTTAGATTTCCAGAGGGTATCTTTGACCTGTTCAGAAGACTGATTGACAGAGTCCTTTGGGAGGCTGCTCTGAAGGATACAGGAGTCCAGGAAGGCTGGACATACTTCAAGAGAGAAGTCTTAAAGGCACAGGAGCAGGCTGTCCTCATGTGCCAAAAACCAAGCAGGCAGGGAAGGAGACCGGCCTGGATAAATAGGGACCTTTGGCTGGATCTCAAGAACAAAAGGAGAGTCTATGACCTTTGGAGGAGGGGGCAGGTGTCTCATGAAGACTATAAAGATGTAGTGAAGCTATGCAGGGAGAAAATTAGGAGAGCCAAAGCACAGCTAGAGCTCAACCTAGCTACAGCTGTTAAGGATAATAAAAAATGTTTCTATAAATTTCATTAACAACAAAAAGAGAATTAGGGAAAATCTCCCTCCTT
>VYZX01026326.1:6689-17943 GCA_013401335.1 Brachypteracias leptosomus
TTTGTTAAACCTGGTGTTCTATTTTTTAAGATCTTAAATAATGGAATCACATAAGAAGTCATGATGGAAGGGACATTTGGAGGTCATCTGGTCCAATGTTTGCTTGAACACAGGCTAACTTCAAAGTTGCAATAGGTTGCAAGAGGTTGCAATAGGTTACAATACAAACTCTGTTATTTTAGGCTGGCACAGTGAAACAGGTTTAATTAAAGTGGATATATCATATTTATGGACAAGAGATAAACCCGTGGTTTCCTGAGAAGAACTGCAAATGTGTGATTATTCCTCTTTCAGATTAGGTAGCGCACAAGTACAAATTTAATGAACACAGATTATAGCTGGGGTTCCTTCTGTGCAAATGTAATAAAGAAGAAAAGATAATCTTGGTTCTTCTCATAATCTTCTTTCAAATCATGTCACTGTTACAGTAGATTTATCTGAATTTTTCTTGGTACATAGTGGTTCTGCAGTGGTCTATAAACTTCACATGTCTATAATCCCCCTAAGAGCAATATGTGGTTTATCTCAATGTCACAAATTCTGAGGCAGTGGAGTCTCCCCAACACAGAGGAATTAATATTTACAGTGAACGAGTTCTCACTAAGACACCAAATGGAAGCATATTGTGACAGCAAAAGGCTCACATTAGAGCATGTACTAATAGAAATGTGACTATCTGAAAGTAAGGGTAGCAGCAGATGTATAAAATAGGGTGAGAGGTGTCCAGAGGACAATTTTAAGGAATCATATTTATTAAGAAATTTACAGAAGAGTATTGAGAAATTGGTGGATGAGTGAAAAGGTGAAGAGAGAGGAGCCCATTGAAGAACTTTTGACAGACCAGAGTCACTCCTTTGTAATTATTAAGTGGTCAAAGAACATTATGGATTTCCAGTGTAAAAAAAATAATTTGCTTTTTATTCAGCATGTTTTTTTCCTTTCAAGTTTTTTGACTGACTGAAACTTAACAAATTTCAGTAGGAAAATTTTTTCCCTTTAAAAGCCCCATTATCCCATCCTCTTCACACAAAAAAGAGTCTTTGATAGGAAAAAATCAAGTAGGCAAAAGTTTTTAGAAATATCAGTAGGGTCAAAATATCTTATATTTGTACTATAAATACACAAAAATATATATAAATCAAAAATTATACACAAAATAAGATGTATCAAGTGCTCCTTTTGCTTGCAGAGACATTTAAGAAAATGGAGACAATGTTATTTTTATGCCTAACACTATCTTTTAGAGGTCAGCTAACTGTAGTAATATACAAGTGTGAACACACAAGACAAATTTTTTAATGGTGAATAGCAGTTCAAGTTAAATATCCAGAAAGGGTAATTTTTCTATACTATTATGAGAAAGTGCTGAAGAAAATGGGATATTTTTATTTTTCAACAAGAATGCCTAATTATGCCCATGCTACAGGTTTAACTAAATGTCTAATTTGGGGAGACAGGAAGTAACTTTTCTTCTGTGACTTGAAGGTTCATATTAATTTTCTCTTACTTCAAATGCCCCAAATATACAAATCTAAGTTAATTTGGAAGGCTACTTATGGAGTCAGTGAAAGAAAGTAAGTGGGACTAACTTCCAAAATGTGTTTTAGTTCCTTGGCATAACATGAAACATCCTCATAAAATGTCTGTAGAGGATTGTGTCTAAAGAAAAAGATCAGACAACTACTTTAGCTTAAATTCCTGGTATTTCATTTGTTAAAGTAAGTAGTTGCATCCAGCTCTGTATGTATAATTGAAAATGCACCTGAAGGGCTGTATTGAGTATCTGTCAGGCCTCCTGTCATACACAGGGACAATCTTAATGAACATAGACCCCTTGAAGTCTACAGAGGCACTGGAAGAGAATTAAAGTGCCAGCAAACTTAAATGTTCTCTTCTCTTGTCAAGAGAGACAAGTTTGAACTCAAGCATGTGAATACTAGTAAATAAACCTCTAGCAAAATTGTCCTTCCTAGGAAAAAAACATTACTTGAAAGGAGGCTTATTTTAAATATGTAATTCTCCTTTGTGTTAATTGACTATTGAATTTCAGGGAAGTGGAAGGAATAATTCATGCATTGGATTTGGACTTTCTACAATTTACATAGAGAAGATCATTGACCTTTTCAACCTTATTTGTGTTTTCTCTAGTTCCCGTTCTCCACCAGGAAAGATAGTAAGGTACCTTTTAAACAGTCATCCAAAATTTTTGTCCAGTCTTAACACTATAGTATATCTTTATGAGGACACTGAGTTGTGTTCCTATTCAGGGTAATAATCTCAACTGCTTTTTAACCATCAAACTTTTGACATTCAACTAAAGCTAATGGTTAGGTTCACTCTGAGGGCATAAAATCCAAACAGATTTACGCAGTACAATCGCACACAGATCTTCATAAATTCAGTGACTTCAACTGGAATGCAATACTTTTCTGAACTTGCAGCAGGCAGTGGTCTCTCAAAGGACAGCACTCAATTCAGAGTATGCACCCAGCAACTCTTTTTAGTACAGGTGATATATCTGAAGCAAAAAATAGAATGAGAAAACAATGGACAATGCAAAAGACTTTCCATGTCGAAATTCAATGTCTTATAGTTCATGCCAGAGACAAGTAATGTCATATTCAAATAGCTAGAGATTTTAATTTGGACACTGAGTAGTACATATAACCTTAATTTCGTATCCTGTCTGATTCTAGAGATACCTATATATGCATTTCTACATCTATCATAGAGCTGCAGAAGTGCACATATTCAGTCTGAGTTCCAAGATCAAGCAGCAATTTCTGAGTGTGAGGCCACAAATCCTTTCCCCAAGTAAAGCAGAGCAACTAATCACACAAGTAAAGATTTACTCTCTAGGATCAAGGGTTGCTGTATTTAGCTTTCATTCCCCTTTGACAGGTCCACTTAATTAGCTTTTCTTCCATAATTTGATTAGTTGATTTAGTCTGCATAAATATTCATTTTAAATTTACTGTTTAAGTAGAGGAATCAGCTTTTCAAATCTACTTGTAAAGTGATCTTTGATTTTAAATATGTTTGCTTTCATGGTGTTTTGCTACTTTAATTAGGGGAAGTTAGAAATAAAAAAATAATAATGTTGCAGTTAGTAATGGGAAAATATGAAGGATTTTGAAGTGGGACAAGTCACTAAACGGAAATACTGTAACCAATAATAATCCCAAACATCTAAATGGTTTATTCATCAAAGCTCTGTACCTCAAAGTGTTATACAATGGAGGTAAGTAGCATTTCAGCATTTTAAGCATACATCTAAGGTCTTAATAAATGATGATGAAAAGCCTATTCTTTTTGCTGGTTTCTTGCTTTCTCTCTGGAGACTCTATAACTGTAACCATGTGGAAGTGAACTCCCCTCTATTATGCGAAGCTTACCTTAGGTACAATGTGGGCCCAATGTGCTCCAGAGAGTAAAGCTATTGTTGATGGAAAACCTATTTTATTTTAAACCCTCCAGTAAATAACTTCTTGCTTGGTTACTTACTTCAAACAAACTAAATTTGAAACCTATGTAGAGCTGTTGTGCCTCTGGGGCTAAGAAGCTGGCTTTCTTTGTCTTTCATAAGCTAACGGCCCCTAGGCATTTCTGTTCATAAGACTAGGTTGCCTAATTAACTGAGGGCTGTATTGAGACTTCCAGTAATGACTGACAAATATAGATTTTGTGAATTCTTCCGTCTGTTGACTGCATGCAGAAATAGAGTTCACAGCTTCGCTGGATTGTAGGCAGCCCAAATGACTCACCAGCCTCTCCACCACCCATGCCACAGCAGTCGCTGAGGCTGAGCTCAGGAGCAACAACAGACAGTGTGAACGTTTTCTCTAGGCTGCAAGTGGAAGTGTGGGCGTCACAGAAGCATGCGGGCACTCATGTACTCCGGAGTTATAGAGTTTTATGTCTCTGGTCTCTTTGCTTAGCTGGGATAAGAATAGATAGTTAAACATCAGAAGAGATTGCCTGAGAAGATGTGCTGTCTCCATCCTTAGAGATTGGTAAACCCAGATTAGACAGGCACATGTTATCAGTGGTGTCAGTGTAGCTGTTGCTATCAGAAAGCAGGTGCTGTGCTGGGTGATCTGGGAGGTCCTTTCCAGCAGGTCTTCCTCAACTAGGGCCACTCATGACTTTCCAGGCCATGTAAGGAGCTTATTTAGTCCATGTGAAAATACTCACTGCCTCTTTTTGTTGCAGTTACTGCTTGCTGCAGTAGAGACCTTCTCTAAAGGCAGAGAAAAGGTACCCTTAGGTCTTTATGGGAAATCACTTCCACAGTACAGAGCTGTAGTACACACCCAGATTAAGACATTTGACAGAATCAGTTTCAACACTTCCTTGGCATATTGACCTTCCTTAAACTGTATGAGACAGGCTCTATATTGTGTTTCAAATGTTGTTCCAATGAAGCTAAAATCAGTGGGACAATTTAAGAATAAGGGTCTGTCTGATTTGTATATAGAAATATTTTAATCTAGTTCATTACCTTTTCTTAGTATTTCCCTATTAGGTCATCAACTAAGGTTTCTTCATAGCACTTTAATTTTTTTAAAAAAACATCTTCCCAAATGTACTGTCTTCAAATTTCCCAGGGTTAAGAATTACATTAACTCATTATATTGTACTATTGACACCAAATCTTGCTTAAAAGCCAGCCTAACAAATTCTATAATACTAGCTTAATAAAATACAAATTAACTCAGTTTCTTTATCACTGCAAGATATCCTGTTCAAGTGTTCAGAGTAAGAAAAGGATTAAAGAATGAAAAATTTCATTTTCTGTGTTTCTAGCTTTTTTCCTCTTGATATATTACCTCAGCATATTATCTATTGTAGAGACAGGATACTTAGGTCTTATCTTGATGGTTTCTTGTAATTTGCAAAAGTTTTGAACCTTTTAGGGGCAGAGTTTGGAAGAGAGAACAAGTTTAGGGACCCATCCTACCCTAATTGAGGAAATCTCTTCTAAAAGATGTGTCACACTGTAGAAAGAGTTTGGTTGCCACTGCATTTCATTACAGCCTATGGAAAATATCTATTCTTATTTAAACTTCAAAGACCTTTGTTACCTTGAAGCTACAGCATTTTTATAAAAGTAAAGACAACCCCCCACAAACATGCGACTGGCAAGCAGAGAGTTTATATTCTAGATTTGTAGGTAATTTTACAATGTACTAGTCTATCAGTGAGTTCAAGCTGTAAACATCATTCTGTTTAAATGTGCTGGGGGGTTTTTCCTTAAATTTCATCAAGATTAATATATTTTGTTAGACTTCCTGGAGATACAATATCGCTTAGTCACTCCAGGAGAGGATATGGTATAAATATCGTGTAACTTAAGTCAAAGATTTCCTGAAATTATGCTTTTTCCTCCAGCTAGGGCATGTGTCGAGGTTTAGGGTCAATCCACCTACAACAGATGCTCTTTGTTAACCCCTCTTCCACTCCCCTCCCCCCCTTATACTGAATATCACATCTATGGGATAGAATATCTCGTTGGTCAGTTTGGGGTCACCTGTCCTGGCTGCTCCTCCCCGCAGGTGCAGCCTTTCACTTTCTGTATCCCCCGATGTGGTACACAAGATCTAGCAGTGACTTTGGTCTGCACACACTAATCCTTGGAAGTAACTAAAGTTGATAACATCAAGTGTTATCACTGCTAGAAGCAGACACTGTCTGTGAAAACATGCAGTTAGCTTCAGAAAGTGCAGTTAGTTAGCAGAGACTCAGAGGAAAAGTAAAATCTCTGAATAGAATTGGATGGGTGATAACTCAAACCAGGACAACATGTTAGGAAACACTGACAAAGAGTACCCCTATTTTTATACAGACTTGTATATCAACTTGTACCCTGTTAATACAGTGTGGTGGGTTTACCCTGGCTGGGTNAAATAAAATTGTGAATTAATATAATACCTGGACATCTTTGCTGTTTTGGAGTCAGGAGAGAGTTACTTTGGCATCTCTACTATGACTTACCTGATCTTTGGTGGTTTAACTTTTCATAACTTCACATTCTGTCAGGATATATGATTCTCTTTCACAGTTTTTACTCAATATTGAACTATAGAAGCATTTTTTTTAGAATGAATCAACGACAACCACTGAACATCATCTTGCTAGTGTTAGAAATGCCTAGGTGAATATTATCAAAGAGAAAAAAAATCTTTGCTCTTATCCAGATATTGTGCCACTATGTTAGCATGGTACCATGTCATTATTAACATTTTGAAAGCTGTCAATGTTCAATCAACTACTGTGCTCATTTACCAAACCTGATTCATCTCCAGGCAGCTCAGAACATGAGCTATCCATGTCTGTCATGTAAATATATAATGTAAACGGCAAATTTTGCCAAAGCAAACAAGCAACATCTGAAAAACAGTAATGCACAGGTCTTAACTAAGCAAAATATCTCACCAGAACAAAACTCATTATAGTGTGTAGTCTATAGTTTTGAATGAAGATGATCACTCCTGGTAACAGACTGGTTCCCCCATGCTGGCTTACGGGGTTGCTCTACATCCATAGACTATTATTTTGCAGAATGGATCCTCAGGGCCTGTCAGCTGTTATTACAAACTAATCCTCAATTAGCATCTTTATTAAATTGTAAGAATAATGAAAAAAAAAAAAATCAAGCTAGAATAACCACTAAATGGAAAAAACAAGTTCACTTTAATTAAAATGTAATAGCATTTGTGAAGAGCCTTAAACTGATTGGGGGGAAATTCAGTAGACATTTATTTTATTTGAGAACTTTAGAAAAGTAATTAAATGCCCTAATTTCTTTTGAGTCCTCCCTGATGATCTCTTAGTCAGGGCATGGTCTATACTAGTGCTATCATCAGATTGATTTAGCAATATTTATATAACTAATACATGTTCCCAGAATTGTAATAATAGCATCAGCTAGGTGGTAGCTTTCAGAAACGTGTTCAGCCTGTACAACTGTGCAGGGTTCCAAGCTTACTGGGATTCTTTAGTTTTACTGGCATGAACTTTGGGATTTCTGTTTTCCAGTATGTTTTTTTCAGGCTACACCTTAGTATGTTTGGTATTTAAGAGGGATTGTTAGCCCAATAGCATTTGCAGAGATTTGGCAAAACCAGCCTTACTTGTTTCTTTACGGAAATGGGATTTTATTTTATTGGTCAAACTTACATTAGTCTAAAAGTTGTGCGTCCAGAAATTGGAGTATATAGATACACATACATAATTATGCAATACATAAATAATAATGCGTAATATAATAACATTAAATATTTGTTATTTTACAGTCTATTATACATGGGTGCACACACAGCCTGCATGTCCATACATGTGTGTGTGTGTATATATATATATACACACATGTGTAACATAATCTGCTCCCTGGCTCTACCTGGGATCAAATTCATCCAGCAGACATAAAATCTGAGGAGTAATGAACAGATTTCACAGTTAACAGTAGTCTATATTGGCTTGGGGTTGACAGCTGCTGGAGTACTGACCCTTTCTGAAGCTCAGCATTTATTTGTGTTATCATCTGTTTGGTATAGAGTTTAAACTCTTCTCACTACTTTTAACCCATACTATGTATTCAAGGCAACCATCACAGGCTCCTTTTGTATTCAAGAGAAAAAAAACAACACACACACAAAACAAAACCAAAATCAACAAAAAACACATATATTTTGAATGTGTTATTTCCCTTATTCAGATAACTCAGATCTAATGCTCATAATGTCAGTATCTCTTCATTGATCATCATTGGAGCTTCAGGGTAATTTGCTTAGTGGTAGATGTCCAAACAAAGGTAAGGCAATCCCACCATTTTTCTTTAAGATAGGAGCTGATCCTTCCTAGAAGAAATACTTCATTCAAAACTATTAAAAAATACATAGTGCAATACCTTGTTCAAAACCTGGTCTAAAAACTACTGCAAAAATGATAAAATAATAATAATCATCATAGCAATTGTACCCAGCCCCATACCTATAATTAGAAACCTAATTTTCATTGATCTGTCTTTTGTAAATACTTAGGAAGCTCTACCTACGTAGGAAAAGGGTCTCCAGGGAATCAGATTCTTTTAATCAACATTTTCTGACACCACTCACTCCTCTGGTATGCTGTCACAACAGTATAGTGATGCAGGCTGCCTTTTGTTGATCTCTTTGGTAATTAGTTTTTGAAGGTTAATCCCACTAGGCATTCCATGTGTCAGCTTGGAGTTTAATGACTTTCTGAGCTTTAAAGCACTATGTGCTGGAGATAAAATGCTGCGCAGAGTTTAGGTCTACCTGATCCTCCAGCATGCTGACCTGATCAAATTCAGATAACCAATCCATCAGGTTAGCACAGTTAAAGCGTTGCTGTTCCCCTGTCATAAGCTCCCTTCTGACACATGGGGAACCATACAGCAGCCTGTACATCCAGCCACTTTCTGTCACTCATGGAAAATGAACACATATCTATTTACATCTTGGTCAGGTAGAATTGGCTTTTAATGGATAGCCAGCTCAAAGTTAAACCTTAACCTCCAGCAAGGCTTGAAGTTTATTCGGAAATTAAACTCAGCTCTTAAAGTGCCCAAGCTAAAACTAGTTGACCTTGGAGAGGGTAACAGTTGACAATGCTGTTTGCTCAGCTTTTGTACTCTTCTAGGAGGTGTCTTCTCTTGGCCATTGTTTGAGACAGGAGGTCTGATCCAATGTGACTGTACTTATCTTCTTATGATCTCAATAGCAAGAAGTTTTCGAAGGACAGCTTCATATTTCACCATTATAATGTCTCTATTATTATTTGTATGGGGATTGTGATTCAAAACCCCAGTAAAGAATAAGTGTCTAATATGATATGCAGTGTACATACAAAGACTAAAAATAGCCCAGAAACAAAGTGAAAAGACCTTGTAACAATTGGAATTTAATGCATTCTTGGTGCACAATGATCTCAAATGCACTGATTTTACATAACTCCAGCCTTACAGAATTTAGACAAATAAGATGAGTTTCCCCTAACTAAAAGTGAATATCCACCTTTGAGAAGATCACCCTTCTTTTATAGTCATCATTGGAGAAAAAGGTATTTTTAGGGAAATATATATAGTTTTAGTTTTCCTACCATCAGCAAAGAGAGGAGGACAGCTTAGATAATGAGTCTTCCTACCTATGCTAAGCATCTATGTAAGGATGAATTACGTTTCATCCTAGAGCTATCTTTATATCTTTCCCATGTTTAAACATTTCCTAGATAACTAGCTTGTATTAGGTGCCAGATGTAAATAAATCTGTCTGCCAGGGTTGCACACAACATACATGTATTTTTTAGGGGAAAGGAAAAATTTCCCATGCAGTGACAAGTTTACCTTCTGGAGTAAAGTTTGGACTTAGCTTATCCCTCTGGTACTGAATTCAGACTACATGGTTAAACATCTTATGCTTCTAACAGACAAGGAATATTTGCAAATACATCCTCTTTCACGCACAAGTACCTGCTCAGTGAAGACCAATGTAGCTGTGCTGGGGCTCAGCTGCTTTCCATTAGGGCTAATGACAGCCACTGGGAGATATCTGCAGGATGCACCGGCTCTAAGGGAAATGCAGAGATTTTCTGTTTATTTGTTCTCTTTCATTTACTGTAGCTCAGGAGGAGAGTGTCTCGGTCATTAGTTTTTAGGAAGGGCTGTAACAGGATATAAGGAAAAAAAAAGATAAAAGAAACATAAAAGTGATTTCATGAGAGCTCCAATTAAAGAGTGTACACTTCAGCTAGGTATATTTTTGCTGTTTGAAACATGCTTGTTGAGTACATCACCACATAGACATTTAGTCTGGAAGTCACAAAAATAACGTGTATTTACACTGAAGGATGGTCTAGCCCAAGTTCTCCTTCCTTCTCTGAGCCCAACTTTACTGGTAGCCCTTTTTCCTTCACGCAAACGGATATGTAGCCTGGGGTAAGTTGTTCAGTGAATACCTAAGGTGAACCCCAAGGTGAGGCTCCTAGAGAGATGACAAGTTGGTCAAGTAACATAGAATCATAGAAAATATTGGGTTGGAAGGGACCTCTAAGGATCATCTAGTCCAAACCCCCTACAATAAACATCTCTTATTAAGTCAGGTTGCTCAGAGCCCCATTCAGGCTGACCTTGAATGTCTCCAGGAATGGGGCCATCACCATATCCCTGGGCAACCTGTTCCAGTGATTAATCGTCCTTATATTAAAAAAATTTTTCCTAATGTCCAGCCTACATCTACCCTTTTCTAGCTTAAAACCTATACCTGCCAACCTGGGGAGATTAGAGACACAAATCCACAGACAGTATTGGTGGAAGCTCCCAAATGAGAGTAAATTGAAGCTATATCCCCTATTCTGACCTTTGGTATGGCTGTGTGAATTGGAAGATAAATGCCTGGAAGGAATACTATGAAAATCCTCAAAGCAAACATGCTGTGAAGAGCACATGCTATGAATATCGCAGTTTCTCCTCTGTTTGGCCTTCCAAGGCATGAGCCTCTCTCTATAGGATGCTGAGAAATTTCATCTCCCACTAAAATCAGTGAGATTCAAGGGTACACCAAAACAAGCCCAAGACATAATTCAGTACAAAAATAATTTTTATGTGGGCTTGCACAGGTTGTATATCCAGAGATGGGAAGAAATTTACTTCAGGATGATACAGTGAAGAGGGATCTATACAAGATGTGTGCAGACAATTACACACTTTAGCAAAACAGTTTCTCACTATCTGAAGGTCTTAATGCATATCTTGGATCAAAATTCATGACCTATATAATATAGGTACACAGAAACCATAACTCAATATTTAATCAAGTTATATCTTTTTTCCTTTATCGTAGAATCATAGAATGTTTTGGATTGGAAGGGACATTTAAAGGTCATCTAGTCCAACCTTCCTGCAGTGAGCAGGGACATCTTCAGCTAGAGTGTTTTCAGGAATGGGGCATCTACAACCTCTATGGGAAATGTCTTTCAGTGTTTCCAGCTTTTCATCCATCAGTACCCCCAAGCCCTTTTCCACAGGGCTGCTCTCAATTCCACCATCCCCCAGCCTGTGTTGTTACCAGGAGTTACCCCAACCTAGGTGCAGGACCTTACACTTGGTCTTGTTGAGCCTCATGAGATTCTCATGGGCCCACTTGTTAAGCTTATCCAGGTCTGTCTGGATGGCATCCCATCCCTCAAGTGTGCCAGCTGCATGACTCAGTTTGGTGCCATCTGCAAATTTGCT
>VYZX01026333.1:0-31368 GCA_013401335.1 Brachypteracias leptosomus
AATCTCCTTCTCACACTCCCTGAAATTCTTAAAGAAATTTGCTTTTGAAATTTATTGTTGAGAAAGTTGTCAAGAAAACAGACCTTACGCTGGAACAACAATAAAAATAAGTAAAGTAAATTTTGTATTGGTTTTCTGCAAACTTTACACCAAAAAGTAGTTATGTGTAACCACTTAGAGAAAGAAAGCATATCGTGGTAATTATAACTTTCAACCTTAATTAAGGTAAAACTGGGTCACAAAATCATGCTTTGGAATGATAAATATGTTCTGTAAAATAAATGTTTTCACCATCATCCAATTATGAATAGAATAAGCCAGAGCTATCAGATAACGTGTCCAAGGAAATCAAAGCTGCTTGGAAATGGGGTTTATGTGAAGAAAAAGGAATTTGGCCAGTTCTGTGAAATGGCCGAACATGCAGTAGCCTATGTGCACAACTGATGTGCAGATGAAGTAGTCTAACCAGTCTGGGATATATTTAGCTGGACGTGCATGTGCATCTCTACAGTGTGCACATAATGAATTCAATGCATCCTGTATCACCTGCAACGCATGACTTTGCACAGGGTGCATGCCACATGTGGCTGTATTTCCATTTAAGATTCTCACATCTGCAAGTCTCAAGAACAGAAAGGAAGAAACTTTGTATACCAGTGCTTTTCTGTAATGAGAACACACAAACAAGATGTTTCTTTCTTTGGGGACTGCATTGAATAGTTAACACTTCAGTGGAACTTTCTATCATAACCTGTTAATGTTCACCAATCCACTTTTTTTACAGGTGGACTCACATCAGTCTTTTAGGATTTCCTTCTGTGTAGCTGAACCCAGCAAGACCTTTACATTAAACTGTTGAGTTACAGAAATCTGCATACCTGTCATCAGTTAATTTTTTCATAATTTTTTCTCTTAATGAGCATGAGATATGCTGAAGCTGCTTTTCAGTTTTTGTTTAGTTTAGCTTGTGCTTTACACGACTGGGAGCACTGTAGCTACTTTTTCTAGTTAAATGTTGATACTGAACAATCAAACATACTTTGCATTAGAGAAACAAATGATTTCCATACGCATACAAAATCCCTAAACAAATCCATCAAATATGTTGTCTCAACTATTTCTCTTCCAGCACTGAGAGAATACTGGCACACAGCTAATATACAGCATCTGGTTAGCTGAGAATACATCAATATCTCTGAAGTTTTAAAAATTTTCTTTGAAAAGCAAGTCTTTCCCACAAAGTACAAAACCATCCATCTACAGCATTTGACTGTGGTACTTAATACCCAGACCTTTAGTATACTTGACAGGTAGTTTAGGTAGGTTTTCATGTAGAAGGTAGCAAACACATAGTTTTGGTGCTGGCAAAGATGGATATTTTTGTAAATTTGTTCTTTGGAAATTATAATTGCCATATTAAATATTTTTATTTCATGTCATATATGTATTGTTTATGATCACAGGGCTAGAGAAAATAGCATGTAATTTGCCAAGTAGACTATTCTTTATACAAGTATTCCCATTCGAGTTCTGAAAAGGAGCTCTTGGCTTTGCTTAAGCCAATAGTGAAATTCCCATAGAATTCTGCAGCCGTTGGCCTCTATTTCACCATAGGAATTTAAGACTGGATTCCAAAGAGGATCTAACTCTAGGTCCAAAATTTAGATCCTTAAAATCTCTGCTCAGATGGTGTCTAAACTCTCTAGGCACCTACATTTCTGCTGTTAAAATTCTCCATTTGATGGCAAAATTCTCCAGCTGCCTATTACTTTTGCCTTGAGAGCATTAAGACATTTGAGGCTATTTTAGACCTGTTTCTTAGAAAGAATTGCACATAAGTGTTCTCCAAACTGCTTTACCACAGTATTCAGTCTGGTACTGACTTCGGGGAACAGCTGAAATTTGATAGACTGGGTTGTGCATGTGAGGGTAAAGGTCCTTTCCTCATCTGCAGCTCTACTTGTCTGTTGCTATTTCTGTCATTTTCTAGAGATGCTGTAGCTCTAGCTTATGGGTCATCTGAGCATGACTTTCATAGAATCATAGAATAGTTTAGGTTGGAAGGCACCTTTCAAGATCATCTAGTTCCAACACCCTGCCACGGCAGGGACACCTCTCACTAGTCCAGCCTGCCCAGGACCTCAACCAACCTTTGTGGTGGCTGACTGAAGAGAGAACAGAGAAGCAAAGGAAGAGCACATGTAAGCATGGTGCTGGAAGGGCACCTGGCTTCTGGTTACCCTTTTTGCCCTGCCGCATGTGTTTTATTCATGGAAGCTTAATCTAAGACTATGCACACTGTCCTTGAAGCAGAGACAGAAAGCTTTGATCCTCTCTGATAATGCTTACTAGGCTCCAGAATTACACTAACACCAGCTCCATCTCTCTTGCCAAATTTATATTTAATTATTCCCTGTAAAGTGAAGCAGCTTCCTGTCTCTGAGTACCCAGAAGCTTGGCAGTTAATAGTTCAGACATTTTTGCAGGTGACGTGTGGTTCAGAGCACCTAAGGGATGGGAGAGAAATGAACTTTAGGCTTCAAGCCTAGCTGTACCTGTGGTGCTACTGGAGGAAAGCAGCTTTTGTGATGCTCGGGGGTGCCTGGAGAACACCCTTGCCAGGCAGAAACGCTGTGCTGCTGCAGGGCCCAGAGGATAGCTTCTCCACATCACCACATCACCTGGTCCTAAGCTGTCACAGCACAGGCAGTGTGCACCACCTGAGGAGAGACAGCCACACAGTGAAAATCCTGGGGAATTATGAAGGGAATGTGTTTGTGGAGAAACAGCACCATGTGCTGGGAGGTGTGAGGGAAAATCCTGCAGGAAGCAATGATTAGGTTGCCAGGTAATGCTTACCAGACTTTCAATTCTTTTTATTTCCAACCTTGTCAAGATCCCAAGGCACCCAAAAGACAAAGTTTGGAAACTATCCTGTGAGCTGGTACCTTTAAAGAGTAAGCAAACAATGAATCCGTGGTCTAATTACTCCAGGAATTTTCCAGACTTTCAGCTGTTATGTAAAACATTTTGCCTCCCTAATAATAGTTATAAACTTCTTAGCTAGACTGATTTACTCAGGAACAATAAAGTTTAGGCTAAATTTATATGTTATTCAAAGGAAAGCAGCTCAGGAACTTGCTGTTCAAAGGGAAATTTGTAGTGCTGTTTAATACTGAGCTAAAATTAAAAAGAAAGAAAAGAAGTCTGTGTTTTACATTAAACCAAACCTTTTTGATAAGAATGCTGGCCTGGAGCAATTTAAGCCATGAAAAATGAGCTCCCTGAGCACTCCTGTCAGAGTCCAGTGATAGAAGGATCCCTGTAAATTCTTAATCTGCCTTTCTTCATGGAAGGACAATATAGTTCTATAGAAAGGAAGGTCAAGGAACTGAACCCCCACAGTAGGTATCCAAAAAAGCAATCAAGCTAAACTAGCAGGGAGTGGATTCCAGCTGAAGTCTGTAGTGAGGAGCTTTTCTCTTCCACCACAGGTACCTTATAGAAGGGAAGATTCCTGGGACTAGTGGTTTAATTTCTCTGGCTACCATGCTAATCACATACGTCCTATAATTACTGTCTTTCTTTCTTTTTCCCAGACTGTCATTCTTCTGTCTCTTAGCTCTGTCCAACAGGCAGACAATATAGACACAAAGGTTATGCAAGCTGGCGAGGCACCTGATGGAACTCTGAAGCTCTGTGACACACTACCCCATGCCCCGCTCTCTCTTTCAGATATTTAATTTGCATTCTTTCCCAGCAATAGCCAAATGCTCAGGGGCTGCTTTCCATTTTCACCTCATTAGATTATATGTCTGAACATAAAAATGACTGAGAGCTGTGAATCAAATCAAGCTCCTGCAACGTGTGCTGCAAACATGCCAATCATAGTGATGACACAAGGTGAGGATTTGGCAAAAGTCATGCATGACATTAATGTTAATTGTGTATTTGCAGGTTAGACCAGTGTCAGCTTTACAGCAAACTCATTATCTTATTTACAGAACAATGACAGATTTTCCAGAAGGCAGTGTAAATAATCCTACAGCAGACTGTGAAGAGAAGGGCTCTCTGACCAGAGGAAACAATACAGCACTGTTCAAAGGAAATGGCTAAGGGACAGCGTGTTCTTTCCGTCCCAGTCAAATGCCTGGGTCATGCGCCTTCCTTGGCTATGTAAGACAGAGGAAAAGGATACAAATTAGACTAAACCCTAAAAGTTGGTAAAGCTCTTCAAGATGCATTCAGGTAGGTTCAAAGAGCTACTGCTTCATGGAAGTGCTTTGCTGACAGAGTAGGGACATGGGAGATGCTTGCTATGACGATGAGTGGGAATGCTGTCCTCGCTCCATGTCCTTCCCCTGAGCTGGATCTCTGGCAGAGAGGCCATCCTTCAGACTCCAACTGACCACCTTTCTGGGCAGTTTGCTTTGCACCAGTAGAAAAGGGACCAGGGGCCTGCTTCCACGCAGACCATAGCTTGCAAATAAAGACAACAGGGAGGGCTCTGCATCTGGGAAGAGCCATTCATGTAACTCTGGAGGGACTACTTCTAAATTTAGAGAAATATATTTCAGGGGTGGTTTTGCATAGTGTGTTGTCCTACATAGGGACCCCATGGTAAGCACTACCGTATCTTGAGTTATATACTAAAGGAGGGAATCAAATGTACTTTTCCAGATACTATGTTGCACAAGAGTTGATATTTAAGTGTTATCTACACCAAGTGTTCAATTGCCCAGAGGAAAGAAGAAGGTGATAAAACCCTCTCTGCCACATTTTTTAACCTGATTATACCATCTCCTAATTGGAGTGTGCATCTCCTAATCTTTTTAACTTCTTATTGAGATAATAAACCACAACAGAAATTACTGTATAGTTATCCCACACTTCAGTTTAAATATCAAGTCTTGTGTGACACAGTATTTAGAGAAATGAAATAAAAAATGAGAAAAGAAATAAATACTGTGGCAAGAAGATACACATTGTATTTAGAGTTTCATGGGAGAAAGGGGGAAGCCCGAAATGTAAGTGAAGAACAACACTGGGGAGAAACCCACCCTGTACCTCACCAGCCCCGCGCTCTGGGATTTCATAACGACCGTAGTTGTGGCAGAAAAGCTTTTCTCTTCATCTTTGAAAAATGTGCCTGCAGCCTTCCTGAGAACCTTGATTAGGCAGCTGATTTGAAACTAATCTGCTGTGTGTGTTAACTGTGAAAATATACCTCCAAGCGTCTGGCAGTTTTCTGCCTGCCTTGTGAGAGATGTGGCCCTCAATTTGCAGAATTTGGATTGCAATTTTCCTGTAGCTCTAGGATATGTATATTTAAGGCTCTGATAAGAAGCAACTTTAATACACTGGGGCAGAGAATCTGTTGCTGGTGAAGGTGTGAAAAGATGGGAAGGAGGCAGGGGGGCTGAGAGAAGGCAGCCCTCACCAGTCCTGTAATGGTTAATGCAAAAACCTTGTGGTCAGGGGAATATTGACCAGAGCACTTCTATTTAAGAGCCAGAGCAGGGTTTTAAGATGCTTGATCATTTGCAACTGTGATCATTTGAGTTTTGTATGTCCCACATTTCTAAATCTGAGGCTGCCTCTAGCACGTACACACCGAGTTCACTGGAGCTTACCAACTGCAGCTAACTATGGTGTCTGTGTGTGGGCTCTGAGCCTGACACACATGCAAGTTAACTCTTTCTTTGTGGATGAGCTCAGCTGAAGGTTGTGATCTACAAACCTTCTCGCTCACAAACAAGACAGGCAGGCTCAGGTCCTCTTTACTACATTATAAATGACAGCTTCACATAGGGGCACTTGCCCCTTAGCTCCTTCGAGTGGGAATTTGGACAGTGTTGAAGTGGGCATAAACTAAGAGCTTGCATAAAGAGAGTGTTGACAGCATAGCTTATAATTAGACTTTTAAATTTTTGCTACTTTCCTACTTTCATATCAGAATTTTCCATGGATATTAGTAAAACTCTCCATAGCTTGCAAGCCTAAAGAGCTTTCCTTTAAGGAAAAGAGCCTGCTTGCCTGGTGAGATTTCTCCAAGCTAAGCTGTACCAGCTCTACTATAAATATAAATTCTTGCATTTTCTTTTATATTCTTTGGCTAGGACTCACCCGTATTCCTTGATTCTTAAACCCAGTCTGATGGAAAGAGCAGAATATGTAAATGGCTCCTTGACTGAAAATCTAGGCCAGAAATTTCAAAGAAAGCTTTGTCAAAATGCTTTAAACTACAAAATCATAACTCAGCTACTTATACATAACAAAACTATCTTCTAGTATTTTACTTTATCTCTGAGTACTATCATGTTTAAAGTGACTACTGAGACTGACCAGCTTTATTAATGACCTCATAGCTGATAAATTTTGCAGCTAAGTCTCTTACTGCCTGTGAGGTAACACTGGAGAAACAGATAAGTGCGTCTGTCTGACTGGCTCTAAGAATTGCACTTTTGTGAGCTTCCCTCTTAATTCTTTCCTTTAAAGAACAGTATAGGCTTTTTTTTATCTGCACTGTTAAATACAGTTCTCCAGGGCATGTAATAAACAGAATATATAATATATTTAGTGTTCTGGTTTAACTGTAGATGGGCTCCCTCATAAAAGTAAGAAGGCACTCAGCAAGTTTTAAACAAGGGGAAGAAATGCTGCTGAAAGGAATGAGCAGACTTGCAAACCGTGACATAAAAGTCATCTGAATAAGTAAACACAGTAAAGAAAGTACAAAGAAATGGCTAGACCTGTGTTAGCAGAGGAAACCAGGGATGTCTGGAAGTGGTTCAGTGAAAACTATCTCCAAAAGAGGCCTTTCCAAGCAGCATGATTATAGACGAATGAGTTGTTGGATTGTGGACCAAATTTTGAATGATTCTGAAACAGTAGATGCAAAGGTTTGAGGACAGAGGGTGTGGGGGAATTAAACCTGCAAAACATCTCTTCTACTTCTTTTAGGATGCACAGTAACAGAGATAGGGCCAAACAGCAGCAGGCCAGCTGTCTAGCTATTTATACACTACCTGTCTGTGAGGAGCACCAGGCACTTCACATGAGAAGTTAATAAAATACTATAGCAGATAGTCAGGAAAAACTTGCTTGTAGAAAAAGTTTCTCCCTAATCAGTTAACATTTGACTTATGCACTAGATAATAGCTTTCTTTTTGTAAATATTTTCTACTGCAACTCTGCTTATGCTGATTACCATTTTAAATATCTCATCTGGTTTTGATTCCTATGAAGGCTTTGGATTCAACTGCATCTTACAGCTATACTTGCCTTTATTGGTGTTAAATATTTTGCCTGATAATTTTGTTGGATATGCTTCTTTCTTTTCTTTTTTTTTTTTTTTTTCAAATGAATGAGTAGTAGGAATATATCTGGCCACAGCTCTATTAATAAAACCAAATTGAAGTAGAGAATATATTTTTGCTGGAATGAAAATTACTTTATAAAATGTCAGATTCACTATAATTCTGTTACAAAAGAAAATTGAAAAAAATGTTCCAGAAACACACACACAAAAAAGCCATATAGCATTTCATTTTGAAATACTGTTTCATTTAGATATTATTTGATTTTGTATTATTATGGTTTTAGAGTCTCAGATGAAATATTCTGGTGCTCCTGAATCAAATTGTATTTTAAGAATGCTCATTTATAAACAAGTTGGAAATTTTTAGTTCTTACTGTGATTCAGAACAGCAGTTTTGCAATACTAAACAGGGCATCCTGAAATGGAGAACTTATCTTTGGCTACAGCTTTCCTTAGATGTAAACAAAAACCATTAATATGCACCATTCATTGTTTCTTCTTTGTCCTTGCTTTCAGGCTTAATTTTTTTACTGTGTCATTGAGTGGGAATTATCTTGTGTGCTTAGAAATAATCAACACCCATCTCTGGATTTCTGTTTTCACTCTATTATTCTGGTATAAAGTGGTAGAACCAAACAAAGTTATTCCAGATATTAAGGACACATAAGGTTATCCACACCTTCATAACTTTCTGTTTTATTTTCTGTATTATCTTTTATTGATTTGATTATATAAGATAATTTAAACATATAGACCTTCATTAAATAAGTCATATAGCATCCACACATACACAGTTTTGCTCTGCCATAGAGAGGCTAAGATATTTTCTTTGGTTGTTTATTCATGGATACCTTAATTTTGGTCTTGTTTGGATGCTACTTGACATTTATCATCTCTGACTTTTATGTAGCTTTTGTTACCAGGATGGGAAAAATTTTTTAGTGCTACTTCTGAGGAACAGTTAGACCATAAGAAGGTTCTGGCTACATATTGGCTTTCTGCTCAAGAGAACACAGTGAACAGGTGTCTGCACTTATGCTGGAGCTCCCACTTAACAATCATCCATCCTCATTGTATTATGTCATGATTTTAATTTAGTATTTCTAGCTTCTTTTTTGACATTCTTGACAATGTTTTTTTTTTCAATGTCACAGTGAGTAGTGCAGTGTGTTATCCTTCTTAGGGAACCCAGGGTGCTGCCTCCAAACCCCTCACAGCTCTGGAAATGAATACTCTTTGCAGTTTACCTAACCTAGATCTAGACAGCAGAAAAATGAATTGCATGGTATAGTTACATGCAGTTAATGAGGCTATCTAAAGGAAGCAGACAAAATACGGGTGTTGGTGGTGAAGTGCCTCCTTAAAAAGAAACAAAAATATGAAGGTTAAGTAATGATATTTAAGTCCAGCTGAGTGCCTACTTCCATGGTCACCTGTCTCATGTTGACACTACGTCCCATCCAATAGAGGATCTGGCTATTTTTCAGCCCTGCTTTCAGTATGTGACTTGGGCACATCAGCCTCTTAATAGCTGTATTTCCCACATGGACGCACAGCCATTTGCCAAAATTGGTGTTCGAGTTCTGGAGTGGGGTAGGAGATATTCCTGCTTATTTTTCTCCCTCTTTCTCTGCTTTAAAATTTTTAGGACTTATTTTTTTGTTTTCTATATTGATGTGCCATCAACACAGGTCAGAATTTTGGAAAGGAGAAAGTGACTGAGTTGTCCCAACACTTCTCTTACAAGAGCCAGATGACAAAGCAGTCATATGCTATGGAAAATGCCATCTGAAGTTAGTTCCTGGCTCAGCCAGAGCAGTAATTTGAATTACTGCTGGGTGACTGTCCCAATAACAGGGTTTTACTTAGTACAGGATGGTCATGAATGTTTGTCTGGTTTTTCAATCTTGTGCACCTGGGAAGCTGACCTAACTCCATACTCCTTAAAGCTAGCACATTCCTAGTGGAAGTTTCAAGTAGAGTGAATCAGGATTTTAAAAATCCCTAACAATTTTACAGAGAGATTTCAGACTGACATTAATTCCTTGCCTACACATTAGTTAGTTACCTCACTACTTAACAAATGCCACATCCCACACCTCTGCACCAAACATTGTGTAGCTACAGCATCTTGTATAAGTCCTTTGCTGGGCTCAGCAAAGAAATTTAATACATAAAGGGAATAATTCACTTTTACAGCACTTGGGAGCCAAATATCACATTATAAACAAGTCCTGAGACTCAGAGCCCTCAAACCCAAGCTCATTCTCTCCCTAATATGTAGACATGACAGGGTTACTGATGTGCTCAGGCCACTGCCTGCCCTGCAGATCAAAAGTGTCTTTAGCCTCCAAGTGCTACTGTGTCTGCTTTAATTAGTTCATAATCTCACTGGAAAGATGTAGCACAGCACCAGGTGCAATGGGATTCCTAGTTTGTAGCTGGGGCTCAGTGAAACACCAATGTAACCCAGTAAACTTCCTGGTACCTTTCCTTTACAGATCTTCAAAGTCAATGGTGACACTGTGCTCTGAATCACAGAACGTTAGGGACTGGAAGGGGCTTCGAAAGATCATCTACTCCAATCTCCCCACCGGAGCAGGATCACCTAGACCAAGTTGCACATCCAGACAGGCTTTAAATGTCCTAATTTTCCACAGGGTTTCACCTTATGCAATGTTCGAATTCTTATTCCACTGAAGAAGAGCAGTAGCAGGGAGCCAAAGGTGAGCATTTCTGGGCATATCTGGATGGATGCAGAAATCTAGATTCTTCTCCCAGTCTTGCTAGAACAGGCTAGTTTTATTTTGGAAGCTCCAGAGTGGCTTTGCTTAGCTAGTTGAAGATTGGTGGTGTACTAGTGTATGACTGCGTGTCTTTTGCAGACAGCATTTGTTGCACATATGGTCTGAAGACTGCAAAACTCCAGTTAGGAAAGCACTGAGCTTGAACTAATAAGCCCTGTCTGGCAGTACAATGCAAATTGTATAGACAAGGAGAGGCCTAAACCCAGAGCTTTATGAGGAAGGCAGGACCAGGATATAAAATGCTGTTGTTTTCTGTTTCTTTCAAGGTGACTCTGTGCCATGGCAAACATGGCTTCAACTCTGCCTGCTAGTTCAGAGTGCTGGTGAAGGGAGCTCACATCTGCTGGCAATCGACTGTGTAGTCGTATCCTACGTGGCTCCTGTACCGGAGCTAGCTCCTCTCCGGCTAGCTTTGAATACGGGCAGAGTTCACTGGTGTCTTTTTGCACCCACTCCTATAGGCATGCCCAAATCATGAGGAGGTAGGCTTTATGGGCATTAGCCTTTTACTGAGGGGCAAAAAGCCTTTTTAGGTCTGACAGCCATATGAATTCAGTGTAATAGGTTGTAATTGGGCATGTCCTGGCTTGTTTGCACTCTTAATACAACACAAGGTTTATAATTTGACACAGCTATACCCCATTCTGTCACAATGGTAGTTTGCCAAGATTTATTCTTTTAACAAGGAAAATAGATTCTTTTAATGTCTGAAAGCTAATAAGGAAGGCTTTTCCAAATGCAATGTGTCTTTTCTTTTCTCCTTTTATTTTCTTTTTTTCCTTTTCTTTTCCTCTTTTCTTTTCTTTTTCTCTTTTCTTTTCTTTTCTTTTCTTTTCTTTTCTTTTCTTTTCTTTTCTTTTCTTTTCTTTTCTTTTCTTTTCTTTTCTTTTCTTTTCTTTTCTTTTCTCTTCTCTTCTTCTCTTTTCTCTCTTTCTCTTCTCCATTTTTTCTTGGTCCTGCCTTCCCTCTCCGCTTTCTCTTTTTAGACAATACAGCTATTGCAGAATGATGTGGGGACAGATCTGCTCCCAGCACCCACTCTTGATGTAAGCAATAAAGTAGCTCACTTCCTGTACTTTCTGTGAACTTTCTGACAAATAAATGAAGCCATATTTGATAGGGACTCATAAACGCGTCTTATATTGCTCTTTGGAAAAGCCGATAAATCAGCATACAAAAGAGACCTCAATGATTTCCCAGTTTATGTTTCCAAAAATAATCTTTCATCCAATATTCCAGAAATTGGACTTTATAGTGTGGAATGGTGCTCTTTATTGGAAACAGTGAATCTGTGACTTTTGTTAGTGCACTTCAGGTATCAACAGAGAGACATCCAGATTATGGACCCATTTTCTTCTTTTAAACTCTTTAATATGTTTGCAATGATATTACATGTTTCTGTACTATTTTGAAAGTCTTCCTTGAATTTCTACCATGCTTTCTCAGAAAGTCCTTCTTACCTTTATCTCCCTGCCATTGCTCTTGCTCTTTCAGACTGGCTGTGTCTTGATTTCTTGGTTTTTTAAAAACACCACTGGTTTGAGAATCATCTTCCCTTAAGATCCTGCCACCCAAAACAGTCTTCTTATATTTATTTTTTGGGGCTGTCAGACATTGACTTGTGATTCCGTGCTTTAATGTCTTCACCATACAGCCCTATTTATTGCAAACCACCATCTTGTAACCTAAATGGAGAAGACTTTTTTGTATAACTGAAATGCCATTTGAAAATGTGGCATTTGATTTACATTTTTTTTCCATGTGAATTTTAAAAAAAGGTAAGATACATACATTTGTTAGAGATGTTGTGCTAGAGGGAAAAAAATTGGCAACCTCTGAGCTGTTAGGTATGCTCAACAGCCTTTTTTTTGGGGGGGGGAGGGGGAAGCTGGGTGTTATCTGGCTCCTTGCTTTTTGCTCTGTCAACAAGTCTGAAGATTTCAGAAAGAGCTGTACCGTATCCTATGCAACAGGCATTTCTGCAACAGTATTCCTGACTTTATGGGGGTGACAGAAGATTTCTTTTTGGTTAACAAAAAGCAGGGCCTTCTGGTGTCATAGTGAAATTATCCAGCTATAATGTATGGATGTTGGTGGGACAAGGAATGATATAATGCTCAACATGTGTCTAAGTTTGTTGCCTTAATGTCTTAATACTAAATGCTATTGTACAAAACATCCTTATTCAGGAATTATGCATGTATATTATTTAAATACGAGTGGGACATTTATAGAATAAGTGAAGAAACAGACAACATTGCACAAACCAGTAGAAAATGATTTAGAGTATGAATTTCTGAAGGTTGTATACAATAATAATGATAATAATCTACTCAGACAAATAACAGCTCATCAGCTTCAGATGATGTCACTTCATATGCTGGCATTAGGAAAAAGAACTTTTGTAATTAGAAATAGACTTTTATTCTAAAATCCAGTTTCAAAAAATATTTGGGGCACCAAGGAATCTGAATTTGACTGACAATTGATAGGATCTGTGTTTCTTGGAAATGTATATATTTCTGCTCCATTGTTATTGGAATGAATCTGAATTCCAACGGAAACTAACTCAGGGAAACTTCAACAACTTCACTGATACATCTAAAGATATTTCAGGGTTGTCTAACTAAAAATGGCAGAAAATGACTCAAAGACTAAATAAACTCATTATGAATGCTGGAAATTTCACAGCCCTGTCTGTATTCATTGCTTCGCATATCAAAACTGCAGCATATCTGCAGCAGTGTCTTAGGACTAAAAAGTTGTATTTGAAAGAAAGGAATGTGTGTGATGGGATGAGAGACAAAAGCTGCTGTGCAAGGAATATCATTTATGATGGTGAGACGGTGAACAAATTTTGTAGGTGAGTTTAGAGGAAACTAAGACATGTGATCTGTGTCTATCTCTTTCGGAAGATCTTTCCTACCAACTTTAACAGCAGGGTCCTTTGTGAAGGTGATAATATTCTCCCTTGTCACACTGTCCTTTACCCATGTGATTTGGAGCTGTTAGGTATGCTAACCACCATGGTGTAACCGTCTCAGAGTGAGTCTGTGCTTGATGTCTCAGTGTGTGAATAGGAGAATGTCCAGTCAGTCATTTGTGCTGAGGTATCACAGATTATTAATATTGTGAACCAGAATACTTTTGTAAAAAAGAAAAATACTGCGATTATTCTTGGGTATAGTTCAAATATTGGCATTTTTGATAAGCAAATGCAGTTCTGTTTTTTTTTCCACTCACTGTTGGTGTGTTTATTCAAAGTTTTCTTTGGAGTGTGAATCAAACAAATTGGCGACTCTTGTCAGATACTGTTGGAGCTGCTGAAGCCTATTAGCTGAGCAGATATGGCTTTGGGCATTATCCTGGTCTGAGAAGTCAAGCTCTGGTGCCAAGGTTCTCACAGTGGCAGAAGGGATGGGTCCTGGGCTGGAGGGGGCCATGAAGCCCTTCAGCAGAGCAGGCTGGAGGGGTCTCCCAGCTTGATCCCCTCTCCACACAGTGCTTGCAAGACTTGCTAAGCTGGGCAGGGCAAGAACCTGACTCCATGAAGAGCCATCTCTACATCCTCAGGCTATGTGTCCACTTTTAGGGCTAAAAGTATGTAGTTTCTTGGATTGATCCTAGTTTGTATTCCAGTGCAGGTTACAATGCAGTGTTTTGCAGGGTGGAAGTATGGGTGCCTGTGTTATGTTTCAAAGGTGATCCTGGGATGGCATGTCCATCAGACAAATGCTGGGTGCCTGTTCTGTGGTGTCCCCAGTCATCTGGTAATGTCCCAGTCTGCTGAGAAAACACACCATATCAAGGCTGAGGTCTTTAATGTCCTAAAGAGAAAACAGACCTCCCAACCACCCCAAATTCCTGCCTGATCTGGCTGGGAGATAAAACCACCACTGCTACAAGGCAAGGTGGGACCCCCTTTCTTTCCTCTGCAGTACAGAGGATAACTCGGCACAGGTACAAATCCAGTTTCACGGCTCTGCCACCACAATCTAGAAGGAGGTTCAGGTGGAGGTTTTTTTTGATTTCAGTGTCATGCGACATGTGCCTGTATGTGGTGGGGATCTGTACAAGTGCTAGCAAGTACGCTTTCTATCTTGAGAATGAAAAAAACCCTCATATTTTTTTCATACAATGTTTTTCCCAAGTAAATGATCTGCAGGCATTTACCCAGAATATCATTAACACAGAAAGGTAAGATGAGTTTATTGTGCCCAAATGTTACACTAGTGTTTACAGGAAATCTGATCTTTAAATTTCTTGCTAAACATAATCTACTTTGGGTATGTTATAGTAACTGTCTGGGACTTTAAATAATAACAGAAGACTGTAAAAACTAAAATTTATTTTCTCAACCCATTAGATGCATTTATACATTTAGAATATTCTGTATACTCCATTTTCTACTTCAATATACAGAAATTAAAAGCCTTAGAATTTAACTAGAAGCACAGAAATAAACAATGTTTTGTTTATGTCACATATTGTATTAACATCATTGCTTTCCATTATAGACTGATGCTGGGGAAATAATGAATTTTGTTGACAATGTTATCAATTACATACTTTCAGAATAAAGCTTTATATTTTCTTACTAATGGGAGAAAATTCCTGGGCCAAATTTGACTTATGTAGCTTGATGGAATCACTAGCATCATTAGATTTACATGAAAGTTGGGCTGGGTTGAGTCTCGCCTTGCTGGGGAGAAAGCTCAAAACTTTTGGCACTTAATTAGAAGAAACACACAAACATTTAAATGCTGCTCTTAAGTAGGATTAGGCAATGAATGCAGAGTTCAGTGTGCATACCGGACAGAAATGGACTTCGGGAGGCTCCTTCTGTAGCGGTTAGAGGCTGGTCAGACCCTGGAGATGTGCCTGGTGGGAGGCTGGTGCCTGAGTAGCCTGCAGACAGGACTGCCTGAAGCTGTCCCTGCCTCAGTAGACTGAGGTAAAGCAGGGTGTGTGGCAAATTTACCTTGCCTGATTAGCATGAGGAAAGCAGATTACCATGTTGTAAGATTTTACATCAGACAAATTATTTTGCAGGACCAGAAGAGATTTGCAAGATCCCTCAGCCCCATACCTAGACAGTTGGGCATGCTTTCTGACTTCCATCTGGGGACACCACTGAAGTATGGGCAACATATGAACTATTTCCATCTTGGTGCCTCTCATGCTCTGGGTTCCAAAGGAAGAAAATGCAGAAATGTGGGCTGGAAATATGCTCCAGACTGGTTCACAGTCCTGGCAGGATAGGATAGGGAGAGTGCTGAGAAAGGCACCAATGCACAGTGTGTACGTCGCTTGTCATGCTCTGTCATGTAACATCTTTCATAATCTACTGCAAACTAGTGGCAAATTCTAACTTCACCACTGCAAAAAGGTGGTAGGTCCAGAAATTCACTTTCTGAGAGCTGGAAACTTATACCTAATTTCCAGCCTGTTTCTTAATGTCTGGCTTATATCTCTTTGTTCATATGCCAACTCATTGTCTTTAAGCTTAAAAAGCTTTTTCCCTTTTCTGGTGCTTATCCTCCAGCTGTATTTACCAAGGGTGACTGTATCCCCTCTCAGACTTGGATCTGCTTGGCTAAATAAGCCACTGTCTTTTAATTTCCTCTTGTAAAATAAACTCTCTGTATCTTGGATCATCCCAGCAGCCATTTCCGCACCTGTTCTGATATGAGTTCCCTTTTCATCAATGTGGGTGACCTGAACAGCCAACAATACTTGAGATTTCACAATGGATTTGTATTGGTGTCTTTCCTACACCAATAGATAGAGGTTTTCCTACACCAATAGAGATACACCTTGCTGGACTCATTCCCAGATCACATTGCTTTTTTTGAAGTGCATCCTATAGTGCATAGGCATCCTATGACCGACCAGCGTACGCAGGCGTTTCACTGCTGAAGAAGTAGCCAAAGAGTTTGAGTCTAGAAGCTCACAGTAGCCCTCAAGCTTTTAAACTCCAGATATGTGATCCCAGCTTTCAAAAAAGTACAGCTAAATGCCCAGTTGCAGAGTGTGAACCAAAGCACTCAAAGAGCAGATGTCCTGTTTATGATATCAAAATAGCTTCCACAGTGTCATGTTAGATCTGGCAGCATGTGCAGAGATGTAACTTTTTTCTCTAACCACAGTGTTAGACAAAAACTGAGATGATGGTAGTAATTAAGCAATAAGCAATGCCAAATCTGTGTGGGAAGTAGGTAGTTTTAAAAGGATTAAGTGCTTTATAAATAAAGTACATCTGGAAAGTAAAGCTTCTGGTAACGCGGTGAACTCCCTCCCACCCATTGAATTCCTTCTCAGCTGTGCTCACCTGCCTCAACCAACATGAGCCAGCAGCAGGCTCATTTCCCATTGCTTTGTGCTTTCTCATCATCATAATCCAAATTTCAGGGATACCTTTCTTGTGCATTTTCTCAGGACATTTGATATTGTTTAGGATTTGTTTTGCTGAAGGTTTCTGTGTGTGTGTGTATGTGTGTTTAAATAGAGGACATTTCAGGTCAGCCAGTGGGTTCCTTAACTACTTCAATCTGTGTCTCAATGGTAATATTACTCTTATAAAATTGTTTGTTATTGCTCAAAATTTCAATATCTTTCATGCGATGATGGATTTAAAAGCAAAATATTTTTATTCAGTTAAACGAAAAAAGATCAATATTTTCTCAAGATGTTACATCTATTACAGAGTTGACTTGAAAATATCCACAATATAAACAAATCTGGAATGCCTTTTTTTAATTTACAGGTCCTTCTGGACTTGTACGTTCTTTATAATCTGCTAGAAATCCAAATTCATGCTTAGTACCATATGTATCATAGAAGAATCTTTATTGGAATTTACTTCCCATCCAATATCACAACACGTATGTTACACAACACAGAAAAAATGTGTAATATTTCATTTTCCCTTCATTGTGGCCCCATGCTTTCTTGCTTTTCTATCCCCTTCCAGAATGTAATTCAATATACCAAATATTGAAAAAGTAGTTACCACTTGATAAAGAAAGGCAGCATAAATAAAACTTCCAATTTTCAATTATAGACATACTAAAATATTTGTATTTAGAAAAGAGTCTTAATATCTGCCATTATGGTGATGACCCTGGCAGGAGGGAAGAGTGTGAGCATGTGTGTTTGTGTGCATGTATATGTATTTGTCTCTGTGTACAAATATGTATATATATCTGTGGTTGGAATGGAAGACCCTGCCATTTCCCTGCTGGCTTCTTATTTAGCCATGGTTGTCACAGACAGGATGAAGTTTCTGCTGCAAAAAGAATAATTCAGGTCTTACTACCAACAGTAATAATACTTGCTGGTATTAAAAACTTCTAAAATATGATCTGGAAAGAGTAAAAATAAATGAAGGATCATATAATAATAGGTGTGCTAGCTGCCTATGGCAGGAGGAAATTGCTTGGCAAGGAAAATATCTGAAATCCTTTAAAAGCTGTTTTGTGTACCAGTTTTAGAGTGATGCTGGTCTGACTTCCATCTGACTAGCGGCAGCTCCATGGAGAGTAACATCAGTGCCCATTCCTTAGTTATTACCAATAATATATCACTTGGAAAATAAACAGAAAGATAAGTGACAGGACAGATGTCTAATGAGGCAGAGGTTAAGGAGTGTTAAACTGTGCTGGACACCATCCGACATGCCGGTGTTAAATTATGCTGAATGCCCTGAGCTCCCTCCTTATAAAAGGTCAATGCTCTGGGTATGTTCCTGGATGATTTATGAAATCAAAGAATAGCCTACATGCCTATCTCTCTGGGAGGTGAGCAGCTTGCAACATTGTCAACTGCAGCCCCATAATAAACCAAATTTAAACATCACCCAAATCAATCCATCTTTGTCATTTGCTCCATTGCAAGCCCTCCTCTGTCTTGTTCTTACCAACCAGCCATGACATGGCATATTGTTCTGCATATACATCCCTGTAACTATTTTAGAGGCCTGTGGGGTTCTCTGCTAAAGTTAGAAACGCCCTGAAAAAGACTGTTTCTTTTGGTCCACTTCAGACTTGCTCAGTCTTTTTGCTGTTTCCATGTTGTAGGTGGCTTTTGTCAGGCATTTGCCTGTCGTCAGAATCATTTGTCCTGTATTTGTAGTTTAGGTGCAAATATAGTATTTATAAAGAAAATACACTAATTTTGCATTCAGTGTTTAATTACAGCAGAATAAGCTAGCTTTCTCCTTCATACCTGAAGAGTATACCTAAAATCTTTCTGAAGCAAGTCCCACAATGTGCTACCACAGGAATTCATTTGTATTGCCTGCAGTGCCATCTCTACCAATGGACAATGAGATTTGTGCTAGTTGTAGTTGATGTGAACAGTAGTGGTTTCTGTCCTTCTTCCAGATAGTGCCCACTCTTTCAGTTTGTTTGTTCTGGGTTTTTTTCACTTTGATATCTACTTTCTGCTGTATTTGTAAAGTGGTAGACAACTACAGTGTATGTTTGGTACTTTTGAGGTTGCATAGCCTTACAATTTTCTCCTCATTCTTGTTTAAGGTACACTATAAGAATCATCAATGTGTCCGAGTTACCAGAAGAGGCTTGTGGAGGAAGAGAAGCAGATCCTTGTAAGATCATTTTGGCCTTAGTTCTTTCCCTGCAGAGAGTCAGCACTTTCACCTTTTGTCTGAGTCCTGACACAGACAAGATGAAAGAAAAGATACTGTTGAATGAATGAGGTAGTGGGAGGTACCTTTTCAAACAACTCCTTTGAGAAGCTGGAGGTCTCATGTGGTGCAGTCATTTGAAAGCCTTGTTAACTTGAGCTATTTTACAAATACTGAACATAATAAATATGGTGGTTGAGGGTAAGGGACTTTCCTCCTTAAAGAACTCCTAGATGCTGCCTTTTGCCAGATGCTGTGAGTGTTGTTCAACAGGAGGGGAGCAAAAAAGTACATGTTCTGTCTCTTACCTGACATTTCCTCTGATATTTTAGTGTAATTTGCCCCTGGAACTGGTGTGCATTTTGTAGGAAAAGAGTCACACTGGTTGCTTGATGCTCCGTGTGTGTTTTCTGCTGTCCAGCGGGACTATCTCACAAACAGGGCACGGGCTTCTGACAGCTGCTGGAAGTGCTTCCCAGAAGGGAGTGGGGACTTTCCAGATGGACAAAGTGATTTATTACCAGAATAACTCAGAGGGGTGTGACTTAACAACTGTTATAATTGAAAAATGAGACCAAAGGAGCAGAACTTGTTAGAACTGCTTGGGTTGAAGTTCCGACAATGCATTGTAGCCAACAATGCTGTATTTTTCCTGGCTTTCTGTGTTATTGGTCACAAAATTACAGGACATCCCTGGGAATGTAGAGGAGAATGAGGCAAGTCTTAGATGCTATCAGATCTAAGAAATGGAAAGTGGCAGAGAACTAAAGGCAGGGTGGTCAGATACCCAATCAGTTACCTAATTTAATTAAAAGTCCTCAGAAGCAAATAGGAGCTGAAGAGAGATACTAAATTTGCAGAAAAAAATTATGAAGAAATGAAATCAATAAAGGCTTCCTCTAGGGTAAGTAGGATTTATATTCTAATGGCCACCAAGAGGGAATCTTGCTGGTGTCAGAGGTCAAATACTTATGTCAAGAACACTTTATTCAGTAGCAATAAAAAATTCATCCATGCACCAATAAAAAGCCCTCTAGGCCTTCATACAGCTGCAGGTATTATATGTGTTCCTCTATATGAGAACAATAAGTATTTTCCTGTGTTTTGTTCCACATGGACTTTATGATTTGTAACCTTTTTGTGTTTTTTTTAATGAAAAAAAAGTTTAGGTGGGGCTAGTTGAGCAATAGCAATTCTAGTTGCAATCTCAGTACTTTAAATCTTTTCCAAAAAAGTGATTTACAGGCAGTCGACAGATTTGAATGTTGTCCAGTTTTGGGATACAGGTCATAAACATTGACACATCATAATGGTATGGTGAACTATTATAATGGCGCCCGGTAGCATGGCTGTAGCTAAAGACCTATCAGCAATATAGAGATGCGTGAAGAAATTTTGAATATGAAGTACAATGGGTGAATTGTGGCTTTATGCCTGTGTCATCAAACAGCAGAAAAGCACTTTTAAAGAGTTCAGTTTCTCTGGATGTATTTTTTCTCTCCTTTGTTTGTTGCCAAAAGAGGAGCTATTATGTTAGTGAAAAATACTTTCCTCTCTCTTTCTTTCTTTCTTTTGAGAAGGGAAGCCAATGTCATACTATAGCACTGGAGCTGAGGAGAGTAGGGTAGAAAAGGGTCAAAGAGTAAAGCGTGATGTCTGCTTGGAAGACCAAAACTCTAGCAGTGTAACCAATAGCACTCTGAGCACTTGTAAATAAGAAAAAATGAAGCCCTATATTAAGATCAGAAAGAAAAGCTGCTAATATAACTTGCCATGCAAAAGAACCAATTGTCCAGTGTCTCACATGAAATACATTTTGATTTCTTAGAGAGAATAAAGGAGAGTGCCAGATTGTATTTTGATTTGGAAAATCCTAATTTAGGAGTAATTCCCTGGGGATATTCAGGTGTGCACAACAGCAACTGCCCTAGATAGAGAAACTTCTAATTTAATTCAAAAGTATTCAAATGTTTCTGTAGAGCGGTTGAGACCAAGTCTACACAGATACCTTTTTTTTTTTTAATGACCTGAATTAGCCAGAGGAACAGAGAATTTTTGCCTGTGGTGGTCTTTCTGCTTAAGAAGGATAAATTATGTTCCTGGGTCACCACTAATACAATTCTCAGCAGCCCTTTCAGCTGTTATTGTATGCAGAGGTTATTTGGAGAAGGGTGCAAATGATGTAGTTGTTTTGATGACTGACAGGGGGTACTGCACCTTCCTTAATCAAGGCAAATAAATTGTTATAACTTTGGGAGTTGCCTCCCTTCTCATTAAAAGCAGTAAGTTAGTTGGATCACCGAGTTTTCTCCCTTTCCATTTATATCTTGAAATCTGATAATCTTCTTCTCATAGTAGATGGAAAAAATCCCATTGACTGTAACACTAGAGGTTTTTTTTCCTGGGGAGAAAGAGTGCCTTCTTGCTTAATTCTTAACTGTTTTTTGTGCCCAAAACTATAAATATTTCAGTCCCAGTTTCCTGACACACTCACGAGGAAACTGAAAAATATTCTTACTTTAACTTTTATTACATATCAAATTTTGCAGACTTCTCTGCCAACACAAATGACTACAGGTTGGGAAGTGAGACTGTGAAGCAGCTGAAAGCTGCTGATATTCTCTTAATGAGCAGTACAGTCTTGCTCTGAAATGCATTTCTAATGGCAGAATTCAAATCACATACTTGTAAGTCTGTTCAAAAAAAAAGAATGAAAGAAAGCAAGAGTCCAAGTGAGAATTTTCACAGCTCCAATTAACAGTTTCAGGCCAGATCTACATTTTTGTGATCATTTCAGATTGTTTGGGTTAAAAGGTTGTTTATTCAGAATTAGGGAGGGATTTTGTCTATCTTTTGTTTATTTCCACATACTCAAAATGATATACTTGATTTTCTGTGTCCCACAACAATTTCTTCATAGTATCAAGAAGCAGGAACTATGGAGAAGATCCCATGTTTTTTGGGCATCTTCTGTGCTCAGCAACAGTTCATGTCTCACTCTGTTTTGTTATGAGATCAGTTTCAAGATGACCCAGCTGTAAACGATTACCTGGTCATGCAGGCTGGAGAGTCAAAGGTGCTTTGTCCATAGCATTAAACAAAGAGATCACTTGGATTGTTGAAATAAGCCTGAAGATGTTTTATACAAAATGGAACAGTCTCCAAAGAAGCAGGATTAAGACTTCCCACCTGACAGAACTCTACAGGCAACTGCTCAGGCCACTCACTGAAGTGATGTGTGGTTATGGTTCATATTCCTACAGGGACTCAATCCTCCAATGAACTGTTTTTCTATTTGCCTAGGGAGGAAAGGAAAACAACCTAGCAAAATTAAATTTAAGCACAGTTGTTGGGTTGGCTTTTTTTTTTCTACTCTATTGAATCAAAGGCAAAGGTTAAGTTATCTCCAAGGATCTACATGTGACCAGGGAAGGGGATGTATACTCCATTTCTGGCATGGCATGCATTTTGCTGTGAGTGCAGGAGAAAGCTACCGAGCCTTCAGGTCAGTAGGACCTTAAAACATGAAATTGGGGGTCTACTGTGTACTTAAAAATCAAACAGCTGCGTAGGTATACTACTGAATTGAGGCTGTAGCCTCTGTGAGAGGAGTGTCTTTGTATCTATAAAATGAAAATAGTGTTTATTGATTGTATTTTACAGGTGCATTGCAGGTTAAACTCAGACCCTGAAGAGACTTGAGATCTGGAAGAGGCACTGCAGACAGGACAGAATACTTTTTAAAACATGTTTTTGTGATGACTTTTGGCACTAGCTTCACTACCTGTTTTTACAATGTATTGCTTTCTTATGTCCAAGTCCCATAATAAGGAATGAGATGCTTGCAACATTACAGCTCTTTGCATAATTTGGCAAGGATTTGGAATGGCCGTGTGAGTCAAGAACAAATGTTTTTACACCCTGGAGTGAGAAAATACTCAGGTCATTGAACGGAAAGGTATTGAATGCTTTCCTTTGGCACTATGCATTTCCAAATGAGTTGTTCTGCCAATTATTGCATATTAGACCTGTAAAAAAGAAATAAAATATTTAAAAGGTGTTAACTTTAATGATATTGTACTCCTCTTGCAGTTTCATTCTGAATAGAAGGAGCTGGAAATGGCAATGCAAAGACCTGATTCAGGTTAATGTTTTTCCTGCAAGACTGATGAGCTAAATGGAAAGTAGAATATATCTTGAAATAGCAGGAGCCAAGAAGACAGTTTTCTCCGCTCTTCTGATTGAAAGATGTCTGTTCTGAGAACGCTCTGAGGATATTCCCTCTCTGGACTGTAAACTTCATTTACTCCTAATTCACACATCCATTCCAAACTTGGACCAAATGCTCCATCTCCTCTCCAAACCACCACAAATGTGACAAGTTATTCCATGAATAGCTGAACAAGTTAAGCCTATTCTGCTGTGGAAGTGTGTCTCCTTCTCTTTGCACAACAGTAATCTTTGCTTTCTCTGAAACCTTCTGCCTTTCCCATGGCAATGTTTCATTCTCCCACTAACCTATACTCCATGAATTATTATACTTTGGTCTTTTCTACACTACCCCTTGCCTCCAGACTCACCATACTTCCAAGTCTCCTTTCTCCACAGCTTTTAACCTGGCTTCTTTCTAACCTTCCAAACTGTCTGCCTGGACAGTTATACGGAAAGTACTCCCAGTTGGACTCAAATGTAAATATTTTTCCCTAGTGCAGTTGATGACTTATATGAAGCTGAAGAACTTTATCAGTTGAGGATTTCTCACCCCTCACTGTGTTTGTTTGAAATGAGCTGTTGTATTCCTGTGTTATTTGGATGGCATGTAACTGAATGGACAATCTGACTTCAGAAGCCCCTTTCTCAAAGTTGCTAGAATAATAGGCAATTTAAGTGTCTCAGTGTTCGTTCTCCTGCATGGTAATCTTTGACTCCAGAGTGGATTTAGTTTGAATTACTTTTTCCAAGCATACATTTTTGCATTCAGAGGTTTTATACATTAGCCATAGAAAGGCAAGGAGAACAGATGCAGACCAAATGCTGTGCCAAATTCTTTCATAGTAGCTAGACAATAGACCCTTGGGTAATTGTATTGCTTGAGTACATCGCATACACTGGTTTGCCCACTAGTCCTCCAGACTGGTGGCCAGAGCAAATCTCTATGTACCCAGTTTGCTCGGACAATTACTTCATAATTGCAGATCTGCTGTTGGAAGTAAATAATGTGAGCAATATCACTTTATTAAGGTCCTGTTTGAAAGTATCTATGTAAAATCCTTATCAATTTGGAAGATGAAGACTGGCATTGTGAAGTTTGCTAGCACTCCTATGTAAGGGAGAGAGGATTTGGATGACTCAGTCATGGCCTAGTGCCCCAGATAGGTCTCCCTACAGCTGGAGAAAGCCTGATTGCTGACTGCAAAGGCTCAACAGTGGTCTCACCTGTTTACACCATGAAAGCATGTCTGATCTTTGTCAGATCCAGGCCATGCCTCCTCCTCTGAGACATCATATCGCTTCTAAGAGTTATTTTGCGATTGGTCCTGCTCTGACACCGTGAGGGAATTGGAAGCATCTATTTAATTTTTATACTTGGTGGTACTGAAGGAAAGTTAGACCTCTTACAGTAGGGTATCATCTGGCAGCCATTAACTATATAGGGGAAAAAAAAAAACCAACCCAAAATATAAGTGGACAAAGTTTAGTTGTAATCAGTCCTGGCCAAAGCTGAATGGGAAATGATTCTTTCATATAAAAAGCTTAAAAAAAAAGAAAAAGAAAAAAGAAAAAAAGAAAAAAAAGAAAGAAAATCTACCCACACTAGGACAAACCCAACTATTTCAAATTTTTTGAGATACTATTTACCTTCTCCCTCATTCTTCTCTCTTTTCTTTCTGGAATATGAATACCATAAGACTTGGCATTTTCTACCATTTCTGAAACCCTAGAGGAGGCTGTGGAGTCAGTTAAATTTCCCTCCTTTGCTATCTGAACAGGCTGAGATAATTTTTTTTCCCTTTCTATATCTCTTATGTAGGTGTGTTTAACACCTACATAGGTGTATTAAAAAGACTATAGTGGAATAATCATAATGAAGTCTGATGCCTATAAAGATTTTAGGCTAAGCCAAAGTGAATATATTTGAGGTTCACTACTCATAAAATTTTAAAATTCCAGTGATCCAATGATCATTTGATCCAGTGATCCAATCATCGAACGTTGTGGGACGCAAAATACAACTGAAATCAGGACTACACTTTCCCTTCTTCTGGTTTTAATTAAAAGCAATCTTACATTAGATGTTTTCAACAAAGCCTCTTGGGCTACAAGTGAAAACATCCACAGATAAAATCCTACTTTGCTATCCTTATTTTTTCTAATAAGCTCTTAAAACCCCCCAAAATCAAACCCAAAATCTAACACTCCCTCCTCCCCAGCTGAAAGATTTTGGATAGAGATTAAATGAACTCAAAATTGGGCCAGAAAAATAAATCTAGTTAATTAAAATACATTATCAGATACTTACATTCATGGCCACAGAATGCTGTAGAGGCTCACTGTATAAATGAGTCAAAAAATAATTACGTATGTTTAGAGAAGACAGATCTATCCATGGCTACTACAGTTGATGGTCAGTCTTCAATCTCTGCCTCAACAAGTCCCCAAGCTATGATATACTGGAGGGAAATCCAGAGGAAAGGATATTTTAGAAAAGTCATTTTCTTATAATGTCTCCCTATGTCCATTACTGGCCAATATCATACACATGATGCTAGACTAAAGTGATTTCTGTTCTGATGCAATACAACCGTTCTTAATCTTAAGCTAAATATTAACAAGATAGGCATTTAAGCCAGCTTTCAAATGTTTTTCTGCAATCAGATGTGATTCTAAATAATTAAATGTCTGTCATGTCTTAGGATATTAATATGATTTTATTTTCTAGTTAGATTCAACTGATATTGCTTTCTAAATGTGGTAAAGTATTTCTAAGATTCTTATGAATTTTGCTATTATTCTGTGATTGGGAAGTTTTCAAAAGCTAAACCTGCTTCATGTGCTATAATCATTACATTTCAGTGTGGACCAGAACTAGAGATGTACAGAGAATAAAAAATTTGTTTTGTGGAGAAATTCAGAACTTTGTTCTAAATTCTGTCAAAATGTCAATCAAAAAAGCTGAAAGCCACTTTTAATGGCTTATTTTTATCTTGGCTTTTAAAAGCATGTGATGTACCACATAATAAAAAGTCATTTGTGAAAGAAAAATTGATATATTCTGCCCTGAAATATTAAAACAAACTTCTTTTTCTTCTTTTCTTTTTAAAAACATTTTTAGTCCTTTGCCCTTCGAGAAAATTACACTATGTAATTTTCTTTGGATAAAACTTCACTTTCTAACAGCAAACCTATTCTGTCAAAGTTGTCCTGAAAAGTTATAAACAGAAACATAAAGGGACCTAGAGCAAGATTCAGTGTCAGTTTTTAAAAAATTCCATAAACTCAGATTTTCAGATACCTGTTTATGCAACTACAGGGTCTTCAGAGAAAATGTGCATCCCCTTTCAGCCTCTAAATGTGTTCCAGCCTGCTTCTCAGTCTTTGATTAGTTCAGATTAGTCCTCCATCTCATATTTTTTCAGACAATATCAATGGCTTTTACCATGTCAACATTGAAATTCTGTTGCTCTGTTATTAATAACCACTCAAAATTGATTCAGACAAGAGGCCAATACCACGATCACCCGTACTTTCCTACAAAATCATATTATAAATGTTACCTATGGGATTGTTGGCAATACAATCTGGTTTCTTAAGTTCCCAGACAAAAAACCCTCTCCTAGTTGCTAGGAAAGCAGACTAGAATTGTGCTTCAAAATTTTTTTCTAAATGCAGTTGTGCTTGTACAGAGGTGGCTGGGGTTTTTTTTGGCCCATCTGACTTTCCTTGCCTGATGATAACTGTACAATATATTGTAACTGACATCAATGGATTAGGGAACTATTTTCTTAATCCCGTCTAAAAAAGTTATTTATACAAAGTTTAAAAGTCAGAGAAGAAATCTTCCCCCAAAATGAATGCTTGAGATGAATGGCAGCTGTTATGTGATTGACAGCCTGAGAGAAGCAGATCCTATACCTTGAGTTGTCTTTGGCTGCTATTTGATTATCTTTTGGAGAAGAAAACACTCGAACACATACAAGCACAGTACTATAGCCTAAAGTTTCAAAGGACAATTGGATAGTTGATGCAATTTCCATTTTGTTTGGGAAAATTTCTATTTTGGTACTTGTATCATGTAAGAAGCTAAGAATGTATAAACATCCCTTAAAAAATCTCTTTGTAAGTGATTTACTCAGAAGTGAATGAATGATGCTATTTTTCTGTCTTCTAAATGCATTTACAAACCATAAGCTCTTGAACTAACTTGTCATTTCTGCTACTTGGACTACAGTAAGGGAAGTCAATCCCAAACTGCTGAAATTAGAAGAAAACTTTCAATTTAATTTTCTTACTTTTTTTTAATTATTATTTCAGCCATGTTTATTTTAATTCATTCTTCTCAAATTCTTTTCTTTTAGGTGTCAATTTGTAAAGTAGGCAAGTAATTTGTGGCAGAAGGAATGTGTCCGTATATATCAAAGAATATTGATAGGTGATGCAATTCATCTTTCATGGTACTGATACCAAGGAAGTATCCCCCTATCACCAAATGCCAAAATACAACTAAACCTTTTGGATAAGGTACTAGAAGAGTGGAGGTAAAAGCAATAGATGTTTTCCCATCCTGTCCTTCGCTGCTGATCTGATCTCATGCTAAATTCAGGATCAGCAGATCATGCTAATAGTTTATAAGTTAATGGGTAAAAGTGTCACTTCTAATGAGAGCTCATCACTGTTTAAGTATTTACAGCAGAATAAATTCATAGCAATTCCATCAATCTTTGCAAATTTCAGGTATAAATAAGATGAGAGTCTGTCAATGCAGGGCACTCATGTTTTTTAAAAGGAAGCGTCACTGGCAGAAGGGAGGACTGGATTTTTATTTTGAATAATGTTCTGTATATCAGGAAAAAAATACTGCTTACACAGTGCTTTCCCAAGCAGAAGGTCATTTGCAAAGTGGTGTGAAGGAGGCAGATGATCAAATTTTCCATTGTGCATTAACAGCATGTCATCATGAATGTTCATTTCTTGGTGGTAGGACAGATTCTTGGTCTAAGGAGACATTTTCAAAAGGTCATGAATCTGACTTTTTGTATGATAGTAATATTTTGACACAGCAGTGGTCTGAGTCATGGTATCTACTTAGAGGAATTCATTAGAGGTGTCTCTCTGCCTGCTAGTGCCAAGTCAGTTAGCCAAGACAACTCTTTGCACAGAAGAGAGGGAGAGAGATGTAAGTGGGACATCCACAGAAAACAGCATTCTATGTAGTGTATTAATCAGTGAGGAATGTAGAGAATATAGATGAATTGAGATTGAAAGACAGTGCTTTTCTCTATGTTGGACTACATCTCTGAATTCTCTAAGTCAGTCCTCATAAAAATGTGAGGTGAATGGTGGTGTGCCTACTGTCTTCTCTCACCTTTCAGGTGAATTGACAAAGCATGTGATGGCCCAAATTAGGAAAAAGGAAGATAGGCATAAAGATTATCATATAACAATTAAGGAATTCACCTGAGTTCTAATAAATTTTATTTTTAGGGTTCATCTGATGATGACTATAATCTGTGTCTGACTCCTCTTCTTGAGTTTCCTCACCATAATGCTGTAAGGGCAGATTTACTGGCTCTTCCTCACGTCTTTGCCCAAAGACTGATTAATTGTTTATTGGTATGTAACTTGACATGAAATAATTTCGTCATAGATTATATCGAAAGTGGCCTGGTACTTGGGTACTCTTCTGCCTTACAGGAAGATATGGCAACTAAAGACAAATCCCCTAAATCATGGCTGACTGCTCTGTTCACTGTTTTTTCATTTTTGAGTGGATGTTCCTTGACAAAAGGAGGGAATTCAAGGGGTGAAAGAAACAGATAAACGGAATTACTTATTTTTGCCTTGTTTTTTTATAGAACCTGATCCAAGTTAGGAAAGGAAACAGGGGGATTTTCTGTGTCCTAGATATAGTATAAGAACCTGTGTGCTTTAAGAATGTCCATGACCAGATACCTGGATGCCATGGGAACTTCACTGACAACAAATGTAACATCTAGGAGCTTGATATGACATGAGAGAGACAATATGAGAAGTGTCTTGTTGAACCGTGACCTGCACATAACTCTATAACCAGAAGAGGTCAGACAATTGGTTGCAACTGTCCATTTAATTTGGCTGGTTGCGTTCTGACTTTATGAACTGTCCCCATGGAATTGAAGGCTAAGCCTTTGGTGAGTTGTTATACTTATGTCAGAGAAGATGAGACTACATACCAGACAGTAGAAATCAGTAATAACAAATAAGGAATCTTCCATTTAATGATCTATTTGCTATTGGATTTTGGGTTGTGGGATTTTTATAATCAGACTTTAAATGCTTTTACATGTTGTTTGGGGTTTTTTTATGAGCAAACTGATTTAGTTAAGTTATCAGATATATTGGAAACAAAGTGATCTGTTGCTTATATAGGTCTTCTCTGAATCTCTCTGATATGGAAGGCAGAATTGAGAAGTCCTTGCGCCATTACTCTTCAGTTCAAAAGTAAAATAGAAAATTCTTCATAGACTTCCAGTAATGCCTTTTAATTTCCAAAATTTAAACAATGAAGTCAGGAAAAGTTTTAGCTTTGAAAAATCTCTTGTAAGAATTTTTTACTATCTCTGAAATTAAATCCTACAGGGATCTTGAGATTTTCTTTCATTTTGAATAAGGTATCAAGAATGAACGTAGGAGGTTGCCAGCAACCCTGAATCAAGTTTATTTTTAATTAAAAACATTGATTTGGGATGGAGGATGAAGAGAAAGGTTTTAAAGGAGAGAAAGAAAGTATTCCCTCTTAAAAGTGTAAGAAATTGGGTGAAATTAAACAGATGAGATCAAAATTGCAAGAAACCAATTTTGATCTAAGAGAAACCATAAAAGAAGTAATATTGTAGTACTGTCTATATTTAATGGAGGTGAATGAGCCACATTACTCCCATATAGTCTTGAAATATAATTAAGGGGATATAAGCACTTTGTAATTTTCTGGTGATCTGAGTATGAATAAGGATTAACACAGCAAGGCATCCTCTTGGAAGTTGAAGCAGCAAGTGTGTCATGGTCTGTACTCTCTTCTGTTAATTGCCTTTAATAGCAGAATATGAATCTGAACTGGATTTGGGACTCTACTGGGATATTAAACAGACTTGGTAAACCTGACATGTAGTAACAGTGTGCTACAGGTCAATGTACAATTATAGAAGAGCTTTCTGCTGGTCACTCCTGTGTGTTGTGTCTTGATCTAAAGGTATAATACTCTAACAGGCTGAGAGCATCCTGTGTTAGACTGGATGCCCAATGGAGAAAATGCATGCTGCAACAAGCCACTCTGTTTCCTGCTTGGTGCTCATGAACCAAGCTTTTCTCCTCCTTTTCTCTTTGTTTCTGAAAATAATTAATTCCCCCTCTTCCCCATTTCATTTGGCAAACCTTGGGAAGATAGAATTTCTCCCTCTACATTTTTGTACACCTTAGGGAGTCTTGGCTTTCTGTGTTTTTAAAATTCAAAAAATTCTGTACTTCCCTTGCTTTGGGTTTGGAAACTCATTTCAGACTTCCTCAGTGAAAAGAACCATGAACTACTGCAGAGGGTATTTCTGCTTTGGTTATGTCAAGATATTTTAACAACAGTAAGCCTGTCAAAATACATTTAAGAGCCAATAACACTTTTGAAAACTAAGTGGGGTTTTTTTCAAGCCCCTTTTCTGTGGAGAATGTGGAACCTATCACATACAGACAAAAAGAATACCACTGGGGAGACATAAAATTGTAAAGAATTTACTGAATATGAACACCAGCTTCCCCTCTTCTCAACCACTCCCTGGATCTCTTGTTTGTGTTACGCTTCTAGCCTTCAAGCATCATGTCTGTATGGGAGATTTTCCATAAAGACCTTGACTTTTTTCAATGCAGTTCCAGAAGATATAAGGGCAAGAAGGAAAAGAGAGCACAGCATGAAGCAGATTTTTCTTTTGAGTGCATTGCCTGGAGGTTGGTGTTTGTTATGTCACCTACTTTTCTTTCTCCTTTCCTCGTTCTGAACTGTTCTTCCCTGTGGCTCCTGCTATATGGGTACACAATCCTATAAAGAAGTCTCAGGAAGCAGGAGCAGTTTTCTCCACTCAAGCATAGATTTTTGCACAAATGTCTAATCCTGTCAATCCTAGAAGGACTTAATCCTGCACCCACTGAAGACAGTGCCAAATCTTTTATAGACTTTAGTAATTCAGAAAAAGAGTTTATTAATCTTTGCTCTGGGAGTCCTTCAGTCTTCCTCAGCTACATAAAACCAGATTCATCTTGGCCTTGGTTGGAAGGGGTGAAAGAGAAAAAGAAGATGTTTCAGTGGGATATGATCTTTCTTGAATTTTAATCTGTAGTGTGTCTGTCTGAGC
>VYZX01026340.1:5085-22772 GCA_013401335.1 Brachypteracias leptosomus
AAAAACAACTAATAACCCCTGAGCCCCCACACCTTTAGTATTACATTATTTAGAGTATCTAGTTCACCATTCAAAGAATAAAAGCAGAGTCAACTAAAAGGGCATATATGAACAAAGGGGTTGTCTGGTATTGTCTTCTACGCAACTCAGACTAGTAAATATTTTTGTAACTGAAGACAGTATCATAGACCAATTTTAAGCATTTCTTTTACTTATGGTTAAATAGTATGTATTTTAAGAGAACCACAGCTGAAATCCTTTTATTAATATAGTTCTTAAGCAATGTGGAAAATATCTTACCTTCCACTCAAAGATGAGAAAAAGGGCACTACGTGTATTCCCAAAGGTCCACCTTCCCCAGAAATTTCCACTGTTTTTGTCATTTCACTAAAAAAAAGGATAGGGAAATACACCTCATATGCTTCTTCACAGAATTCTCTATGTTAAAAACAAATTCATGACTGATCAGATAGCAGAAAGGATAGAAAAAAATATTTGAATCAGAGCTCAATAATATATAAAAATACGACAAAATGTAAAATGGCTATCAAAGTCTATTTTTTTTTTTAATTAGCATTTGTGTACTTTGAAAGGGAAAGACACCAAGTACTAGACATCTTCCTAAGTCAGCTCTTAAGTAATTCAACCAGAATATTAAAGAATAAGCTTTTAAGTCAGGAGAGACTTCATCATAAATTAAAAATTAAAAGGGTTATTCTACATGTTTTTAATTTAAGCTCCACATGAGCTACTTCAGTCAATTTTCCCAAGTGGACACATCACACATTAAGGACATCAAGCCAGTAAGCAAATTAGTCAAATCATATTTAAATATCTGTATTTCTGCCCTCAGTTACACACAGCCTCATGACAAAGAAAGAACAAACCAAATTGTAAGTGAAAGTGCAACTCAGCTCATTTTATCAGAAAGTTTCCTTCCTCAAACACCATTATCTAAAACCTCTGTATTATCTCAAACAGGTTTTTGCCATTTCATGGCTATGTGCTGTTTCATTTCCTATTGAGTATTTTACACTATCATCCTTACAGTGACCTTAACTCTATTCTGAGTGACCATAATTTGAAAAGGAAGGTACTTGGAGGGAGAGGGAGGAGGGGAGATGGGTAGAGAGAGGGGCAGTGGAGTAAGATCTGTATTCTAGCAGATCATGTTCCTTCTTTCTATACTAGTCTACATCTTCTGTAACACCCACTCCCCTCAAATCATCTGGAATACCATTAACCCTCAGGATTAGTGGCCAGTGGACTGGGTATTTCCATTAACATTAGAACACTCTAACACATTCAAGCTAGAAGTAGCTCTATGCTTACATGCTAATCCAGTAGCATTTATAGATATGTAAAACTAAACCAAATGGCCTCCTTATACACAACCATGAGGTAAACATGCAGTCTAACTGATGCAAGTGCAGGATGCCGTTGAGAAAAAGACTTCTAACCATGCAACAGATCTAGAGAGCGTACATTTGCAAGGTGAGAAAGATTACCAAGCCAACTCTTCCACACCAACCTGCCTCCCCCCAAAATCATTTTTTCCTAGTACAAGAACTTCCTCTGGGATCAGCTCTTACGATTTCTTGATTTTGGTGCAAAAATCAGCAGAAACGCACAGGTATAAAGGAAGAATTTGTGACCGCCCTTGAAGTGGCAACAGACAGCTACACCAGATTAGACACAACATAAAAGCACATGGCTTTGCTCATTTTTTTGTTTCCTGTGCTCCTTTTTTGTATCCTGTATTCCTCTCTTTAAGAACCAAACAAGGAAATCCTGACAAAGTCTTTCCATAAGATTTTTTAAAACTTTTTTTTTTTCCTAGTGAAAATGGTCAGAAAAGATAATCAGGGTGGTTACCAAAAAACTCAAAAATGCACACATAGGAAATTAACTCTTCTTTCAGCTCCATCTTCTATTTCCTCCAATTCTCTTAAAAGATTAAAAAGAATAATACTAATAATTGGGCTAATTTTATTGTCTTTTGAACTTCTACAGAATCAAAACACATGAGCAATAAAGTAGCCGAATACTATAGATACAGAAAATAATCAGAAGTAGTGAATGGGCTTTCATTACTTCAGGGAAAATTTAAATAAGTTACAGTTGTCCCCAGATAACCCCGTGTTGCTTAAGTACTCCCGGGAAGAGTTGTCTTCCTAAGCAACTGTAAAATAGAGCAGGAATTTTTTTGAGGGCTATCACAATAGACAGGTTAGCTGTCATATTAAATCAATGCATTTACAGTTATAAGTAGGCTCAAAGCCAAAGAAAACACACAAGTTTATTTTTAAATCTAACATGAAATCTACACACCAAGAGAAGTAGGTTTCTTTGTGAAAACAAATAGCCCACATGTACATTGTGTATTGCTTTTTAAAACATTACGGCACATCCTAGAAGTTATGGATGTATCAAAGCACTAAATATCCGGAAAAAGAGCATACTCTGCATACATATATATAAAATGTACTTTAGAATTTTATTTATAATGAAAAATCTGTGAGTCAGTATGACTTTTCATTCTCAAACAAATCTGATTTTTAATTATAGCTGAGAAGAAAACTGCACTTCAAAACAACTTTAATAGATCTTTGAAGACATATTATTTCTATATTATACCCATGAAAGCCTGACAGAAAACTGAAAAGCAGGATGTCTGAGATTTGGCTTTTTTTGGGTTTTTTAGAAAACTCAAAGATTAGAGACTTGGAAAAAACTGACATAATTCACTGATGCTGTCCGTCTTTAAGAATACTAATTACTAAACTCTACAGACACAGGGACACCAAGGTGCTGGGACTCTAGCTTGACAGAGTCACATTAAAAAAAAGAAAGGGGTAAGAGAATTACGAATGGCTTTCTACTGCTGGTTGATAGTTGTAATATTGACAACAGAGAGAGTAATTTATGGATTTTCTGCAATATTCAACACATTTAAGCACCCCTTCCCCCTCCCCATCCCCTCAAATAGGAAAAAATTAAATTGCAAAAGTTAGGAACCTACTTACTAGTGACCTACTCCTATTTTAAATTTTCCCTATACATCTTAAATGCATTTTTCAGTAAAAGAAGAATCAAGTCAGTTGAAAAGACCTGAAGTGCAATTGCTAGCTGGAGAGGAGAGCCTGGGCACAGAGGGTGGCTCAGGGTGCTACGCTGCTACTATTTCCTGCGTGTTCTTCAAGGAGCAGACAGAGCTCCTACCTCAGAAAATACTGTCCTTCCTGAGTTTGCAACCCAATTTCTACAGAATACATACACATATATTCTTACAGCAATCAAAAGAAATGCTTTTAGTAAGTTCACTTCTGTCAGTGAAATCTGTCAGAACTGCAGGGTTCGCCCCACCTAGGAACATGGCACTCAGGCTTCATCGAGTGCATACCGGCATCTCCCATCCCCTTGCTGCACTAGAAGTGCCTCAGAGGTCTCAGTGAAGAGAGAACATCTGCCTAGCATGACCCGATTCTGGCATCCAAGACCACATTCAATATTGTACTATTGATTTTTAACCTGAAGAAGCTATCATCATTTACTATTTAAATTCTTCATTGTTTGATGTTTATTGATTTCTGCCAGATTCTTTACAGTCTATCACATTTGTCAGGAAGGCTTGCCATGCATATTATTAAAAATGTTGACGAGTACAGTTTAGCAAAAAGAGCGGCAGAGAAGACGTACACATGTGTGTAGTGAGTATGCACAGCAGTTCATTTGTACTATGGAAAGCAAAATTTAAACAGAGTGCTGCACATTCAGCAGTGAATCAGCCTGATCTTCAGCTTGGCAGGGCCCTCACTGTTGAATACTATAGCTCCCTCTCCTGAAAACTGTACCAAGGATTAGCAGTTTGTCAGTTATGCAGTGGGGAAAAGATCTGGTAGCTGAAAGCTGCTCTGTAAACTATCTCGTAATACTGAAGAACCAACCTCAATCACTGAGCACATTTAAAATGGACCCACTCTTCAGAAACTTACTTGAGTTTTGCAGCAGGACCTGGCTCACTAAGGCGCTTTGACCTTCCCCAGGAACAAATGCTGAGACAATCTTGATAGGATTTCTCTCAGAGAATGCAGTAGATGCAGCCTAAAGTGGATTGTTTTGCAACATACTGAAGACAGTACCTTGTAAAAAAGCTTATTTCTGCATGGGTTACTGGGCAAAACTTACCATCACGTGTATGTCACAAGAATCATTTATCATTCCAATGACATATTCTTTTGCCATTTTAGTCTACTCAACACCTGCATGTAAGTCTCCAACCCAGGCACAACATGATGAAGCAAAAATCTTTGAACAGATCATTGAATTTCTCTTATGTTTTTAAGAAAAGGTACAGATTCATAAGCTGCTGTATCTGAAAAAAATCTCTTTGTGCGGGATGTCAATATTTCCCTTGGAAACAGAAAAGCACAGCTGATATTCTGAACGTGCTTTCTGGAGTTTTTATTGACCATAGGCAAGTAAAAGGCGAAGGAAATGTCACTCAGATGCAGAGAGTTCACAGATAAAGTTATTAAGCTGCACTTCCTTGTTTGTTCTTCACTTGTGCCTCCAGCCTGACCAGGCAAAGCTGCCATTCCAGGGGAGGAGAGCTGATATTTGATAGAGAGCACAGGCCTATGGGTGATGTCAAGTTACTAGAGAGAATTGTAAAGAGGAAGCATGCACTGGTTTCTCAAAATAAAGAGGGTGATGACTGCCTATGTACTTTTTTTGCATATTAAAGCAGTATAGTAGCTGATGGTAAAGTATTGGTACCCATTATTCCAGAGAGGCTTCCAGAGTAGCCAACTCAGCTCAACTAAAGCTGCCAGATAGTAGATTTCCCACCCACCTCCTACCTATGTTCCATACTTTTCCTTCCCCCTTTTAAACTAGATGCTCAAAGCTCTGACAAAAATGCCCTGAAGATTAAACTGGAGTTCAATATATTAAATAGTGTGAATACACTCAAATTATGAAAATCTGAGCAGTATCTAAATAGGGATGGAGATTATGCTACAACGAGAGGAGAAAAGCAACTGAACATGCTGAGTCAAGAAGCAGCTTTCCAGGCACAGTTAAGGAAACCACTCACTCTTGTAGAAGAGACAGGTACATTTCAGCTGCTGCATTCCACACAAAATCAAACTATCCACAAAGTTTAAATATTTACTATGAAATAGTGTCAGAATCTTTCCGTTTCAAGAAGTAAGCAATTGCCCTCTCCTAAATAATTTCATTAATCTAGTAACGATGCTACTGTTACCCAGATTTTTCCCCCCACTAAAGTTGGTTCTCAAGAGACTAACTGTCCAGAGGTTCAGAAAGAGAGACAGCCTGCAGGCACCACATTTTTGTGTCTTTCTTTCTTTCAATCAAGTTGTTCCAGTTCCGTGGTGTTAGACTAATGAAAGACACGGTATGTTTTAAAAAAAAGTAAAATACAGATATGGAAAAAAAGCTGCAGATATGCCTTAATTATGTATCTACAGTGCTTAAACCAAGGAACTCACCCTGACCTCTGCTAAAAAGAAGTGGGAAGACAGTAAAACAGAACATAATGAATACACATAATGAATTATCTGTGCATAAATTACCTTTTGAGTTCCAACTAATCCACTGCTATTAAGCTAAATATCCACTTCAAAGAAGATTTGTGTTTACTGTTCCTTAACACAGTCTTTTACTAAGAAAAGCAAGGTTTTCATAGAATCATAGAGTTGTTTAGGTTGGAAAAGACCAAAACCAGTATTTCTATGTAGAGTGTGCTACAGTATTCAATGTTAAAGGCTGTGACAAATTTCTACGTGATTTCTGTGGAGTATTCAAGACCCTGCTGTTATTTTTAAAATCTTTCAGTTCTAATCCAGAACATGAAGCAAGTTAAAACACCAAATTTTAGACACTGATGGCATTAACTTGGCTTCCCTTACTCTGAATATCATCTTTATTAACCAATAAATTAAAAAAAATCCACCCTCAGAAATGATCCTCCCAAGTCCCGTCTTTATTCCATTAAAAAATGTGCCAATGACCCAACGTTTTGAGTCTCTCTTCTAGCAAAGTTCCACTCTCTAAAGGTCAAATGAAAATTTTCAGACTCCTGGGGGACACAGTCCTAAAAAATTTCTCAGTATTTTTACACTGAAAAGTTTTAAGAGAATCCAGGCAAAGAAACCTCCTTCCTATTAGCTTCTGAATAGAAGAACTAAAAATCCACTATCCTGCCGCTCATTTCGTCTACCCAATGTGCCACTAATTTTACCTACTTCAATCAGTGAACTGATTTTCTTCATGTGGAACAGTTGTCTTACTTGAGTAAGAAATATAAAACAAGGCAATCTGAAGCCTTTAACTTCAACTGACTAGGCTTCATAATCCTAACATACTAATCATGGTATTCCCTTTTTCCTGCATTCCTTTGAAATACTCATTAGCAGCTGTAGTTAGAGAAGGGACACTGACCTCAGACAGGTTGGTGCCCTGATGAGAAGGCTCAGATAATTTTCTTAGGTGACTAGCTGCTATTTTGCTTAAGTGCTACAGGTCACAATGATTACCAAACTCAGTGACAGGAAGGAATATACGCTAGTGAAAGCTGCAGCGACAATAGTGGTTTTCTTTCTTCCATAGCATGGAGTAGCTCACAATTAGGCTGAAATATTAGCTTTATTAACATCACTTAACTTAACATGGCTTATTTAAATGGAAGCTTAAGGTATCATAATTTGGTGGTCCTTCATAGCCCTAATATCTCTGAAATACAAGAAAGATACCCACACATATCAGAATTATAAAGAACACTTTATTTCAGAAAGAGTAGAGTAAAATGAATCAAATCAGATATTACAATGCTAGTTTTAGTATCTGTGGAAAAATAGTTTTATTTTATTAATAAAATCTTCTTTACTTATATTCAATCAAATTAAGATACCAGTAAGACAGAGGGTCTCTACTGGCTCCTTTTCCTTTTTAAATCTATTATTCCTAATGTAAAAACTTTTACAAAAACAGTTTTTAAAAAAAAAACCCCTCTTCACTTTTAAGGAGAAAGCCATACAAGAATTAAAATCATTGCCTTAAAATTTAAATTTTTTTGCTTTTGAAATTCCAGTGAATTTCACAGAAATACCAACTAACTTTGCTTCACAAAATGTGTTCTGAATACCTCTTAAGTTCACTGTTCTAAGAAACTGGAATATATTACAAATACTTGAATATATTCACAATTTTGAGGGGAAAAAATCCTCATAATACCCCCACTTCAATACTTGCAGGACACAGGAAGCACAAGCAAGTTACATATTGGTAGAACTATTTTTCTGGGACTCTGCATTTTAAAAGACACTGCTCCTTTCTCTTTATTTGGTTTTGGGGGAGTCTTTTGCCCAATGTTTCTCCTTAATTTGTCAACCTCAATCTAGATTAAGATAACTCATTTTATCTCAAAAGAAATTATAACCAATGCAAATATGTTCTTGGGAACATCTTGTTCCGTCCAGCCTTCCCTCTGCTTCCTGTCTGTGCAACACTTTGATGCTCATGCATCAACTGAGTGTGCCCCAATCTATATTCTTTATCACTTTTACTTCCATACTCCTCCATCAAGACAGTTTGCAAAATTCAGCAAATATCCTAAGAGATCTATGGAAATCTAGGGTGTTGACTGTTTTGCAACATGCCAGAGAAGCCCTGGCCATATCAGAAAACTGAAGTTCTCTGAAAAGTATCACAGAGGTCTTTCCTCCACAAGGGTCAACATTTCCAATGGCCACCAAATCAGGCCATGAAGATTAAAAGCAAATGAGTATCACAACCTTCTTCTGAAGAATCCCAAATGCAAGCAATGACTTGCTTAACTCAATAAACAATATGCTCTCAGAAAATTCCTAAGAGGACTTAGACAATCTAAAACACTCTAGTAAAAGCATAAGGACAACAGTAAATATGAGCATAGCATGCACAGAGCTTGATTAATCCCCATTACAAATTAACGGATCAAGAGACAAATGAGTGCATATATTTGGTGATGCATAATAATTACCTCAGGTGAACAAGCTGTAGAAGTCTTTAGCAACATTCCATAAAGAGAAAATAAGCTTTAGCAACTAAACTGACTAATTTCTATGATGAACACTAATCAGCTAGGGTACAACTTAGAGGCCAGACAGGTGCAGAAAACATGGAAAAGTCCTCCAGTTGCTTTTCATGAGGCCATTCTAAAAATATGTATCAGTACCAGCAGGCAAGAGAAGAAACTACAAAATGGTAAACAAAGTAGGTGACAAGGAAGCCTCCGATCCAAGAGGGAGGAAAAATGCAGACAGATGAGTTGAAAAGCACAATGTTACCAAGACAATACAATATCCCATAAAAGACATGAAATGATGACTCAAAGAGCAAAACAAAGAAATTAACTCTCTTGCATGGAAAAGACTGATTTTTTACATGCTTTAATAGGAAAGGTGATCCTTCTAAGAAAATCCTGGCATGGCTCACAGAATCACACAGAATCACAGAATGTTAGGGATTGGAAGGGACCTCGAAAGATCATCTAGTCCAATCCCACTGCTGGAGCAGGATCATCTAGACCAAGATGCACAGGAACACATCCAGGTGGGCTTTAAACCTCTCCAGAGAAGGAGACTCCACAACCTCCCTGGGCAGCCTGTTCCAGTGCTCTGTCACCCTCACNGTGTCAGCCACTCCTCCCAGCTTGATGTCATCAGCAAACTTGCTGACAGTGCACTCTAATCCCTCATCCAAGTCACTGATAAATATATTGAATAGTGCTGGCTCACAGAAGACCACCAAAGTTAGAATCCCTGCTCTTGTAAAATTCCCCACAGGCTTTGGGTATGTAACTTCACGCCTCTTTCCCAGGTCCCACGTAGGTAAAATGGGAATATTGATACTAGTTTTCTCTTAGGTGTTTGGGAGGATAAATGCTCTTAGATTAAGGCATGAAGATATTGTTTATTTCATAGTTTTCATTTTATACTGTTTTGACAAACAACTATAAGCTGCAGAATTAAAACAAATTATTATTTGCTATCATCAAAATTGAAACAAACCAAATTTTGACATTTTAGCTGTCACACAGAAATTTGCCATATAAGTCTTCTTAATTTCATTATACTATGTGCTATGATACCACTACAGTTGTACAACAAACACAACACACTAGACGAAGTACTGAATTCCTTTGCCTACTCAAAAAGGTGACTTCAGCACAACCTGAATCACTAGTTAAAACTGGAATTTAAGCTTATGGTGGGACTGGAGAATAGCAGCATGGAAACATTTTGCTCTAAATTTGCCAAGTCAAATCCTCTATTACCACCACTGAGGATGTGACTGACCTTCTTTGTGACCTGTATTGCAGTGTGGCTTGTTAATTTTGGTGTAACAAATGTAATCTGCTGATTTTTTTTTTCATTTCATTTCAGCAATTAAGAATTTTCCTTGTGATTTCAGGAATAACAAACCCAAAGCTCATCATTAAACCTGTTGAGAACACCTATGCAGAATTAAGCTTTCAGATTTTACTATATTGGCTTCCAACGCAGATTATATATTTACCTAAGTTTCACTCAAAATTTAGACTGACCACTACCGCCTTCAGTTATAACAGCACTGACCATCCCTGGGTTGTTATAAATGAAGAGAGGAAAAGGATGCATTCCATCCAACTACTCTAGTGAGGCAATTCATAGGGAAATATTGCAAATATTGGCTATAGTTTTCACAGTATATAAACATAGATATAAAATCTACTATAGGATATAGCAAAGTAATAACCTTACCACTCAAAAACAGAGGTGACATTTCAACTGAAAAAGATAATTTTAGGATATATGGTTCAGCTGACTGGTTATTTATTGAGATACAATATACTACCTAAGAACATTCCTCATCTTAAGACATTAAATAGTTGTAGGACTGAATAGAAACCAAAAAAAGAGCATACAATAGTAGCATATTTCCCCCTTAACCTTATACTACAAACATCACAATAAAATCATATTCATCAAAGAGGGTAAAAGACTGTTATACATAAATATGTGCTTGAGTATGTGAATCGAGTGCATTTTTAGGATGAGAAAGGGATGAGGAGGAAGAGATCGTGATGATGATCAGCACAATGCAGATAGATTCACAGGTGCAGCTAGAATGAGAATTCTATCTTGCCTTGCATGTTGATAAACCATGCTTGAGTCAGCATCAAACAGAAGATGTTCCTACCTGACAGGGAGCCGGGCTCTCTGAGCCAACAGCAGTTCTGTAGGTCCAGTGAGGTTCATCTCCCCATCTTGAAAGGATACCTGGGAGGCACCCTGTTGAGAGATTTCAAAGCACTTTTTGAAACTACATGCGTATTTATGCGTATAGAACAATGGCTGTATTTATATTTTTGAGTCAATATTTGGAAGAGAAAACAAGTCATAAGTAACATCATCTGTATGCAGCATATGTGACACAGCACGCTCCTCACAGCAGAGTCCCAACATGTTTCCCCTGGAGAAGCTCATGGTATTGTTTCCTTGTCTGCCTAGCTAACCTGAGTGTCACTCTTTCCCATCCTGAGCCACCTCCTTTCTTACAGTAGATTCAACAGACTGTGGATAAACCCAATGGTTCTTTCTGCTCTTTCTACCCCTTAGTAGCATTTATCTGATAAAGATGTATTTTCATAGTAACTTCACAGAAAAAGAAATTATGTAACCATTTGGCCAGACATAAAAATACACTGTACACAAGGATGTGACATTAATGCTAAAGCTCTTGAAAAATATTATTTAACTTTCTTTTTGTGATCCTTGGAGTCTTTTATGTTTGCATTTTTTTCCATACTGGAAGAGGGAAAGAGGAACCAATGAGATAAGACCACTGTCAGCAGGTGATATATTAGCTTTAATGTACTATACTTCATTGTGACCCTTATGGCAATAATGTAAACAGAGAAAATCTGTAACAAAGACCTTCTTTGGAGAGGTCACTTCTGCCAACTCTGCAACAGGAATATAGCTGGAAGACAAATCTTCAGCTGTCAACACACTAAGAGAATTCAATTCAGAGCGTGATCTTAACTAGATAAAGCCTAAAGTTAATGATTATTTTTTTTGTTGTTGTAGTGGTACAGTTTTCCAGTGTATATATTTGCCATATCAAGTTGTCTCAAGGCAAGAGGCAGCAATGTTATAAGGCCAAAGAACAAAGTCAACCAGATAGGTAATTTAGTTTTCAATAAAAGCTCTACACTGTATATTAAAACTTCCAATTTCTCTCAAAAGATGGCTCTACTCAGAAAGACAGCCTTAATGGTTTGGTGTTTTCAGTTCCTCAAAGACTTGTAGAACTTATTTTCAGTTTATAAGTATCAAGAGAGTTAGGGGTGAGAGCGAGTTGCTTCGCATTTTGAAAAAGAATCATGACCAGCCTTGCAAGCAAACCCTTGGAATATAAATCAAGATGGATCCCCTTTTGGTTCACACGCTGTTTTTGAACCTATCATATTGGTAGTGATTCTCTTTGTGTCTTAATCAGAGCACAAGCCAACAGACTTGGCTTCCACTGCAAGACCAATATAGCTCACTGAAAGCAAATTTCTGTCACTAATGGAAGAACTATTTTAAAACACATGTATTGAGTATGTGCCATCACTTTTCACAGCTGAACCACATGTCAAGGAGCAATTCTTGTTATATGAAGTATATTCCATACTAACCTCATAAATCAGGTACATTAGCAATGAAAATATGACACACAGACTTCATAGATTGACTTCATCTTGAAAGCAGGCAAACCTCTTACCAATAATGCTCCCAACAAAGCTCATCTCCTTTAGCTAACCACTGAAAACACTGGATTAAAAGGCTTTTCTTTTTGTAAGGCTGAAAATAACCAGCCAGGAGCAGATTTTTGGATGTTTAATTAACTAGACTCTCCTTTCTTCCAGACACTGGCTACAACGCAGTGCTGCTCAGCGCATGACAGAACTTGCTACTCATGCCTCTGAACTGTTTTGCTATTTAAAGCCTCCCCTGCAGCCCACACAAGTCTGTATAAGCTACACTATGTCTCTATTTCTGAGCTTTTGGTTACTGTTCTTGCTGTAGTGAGGTTACATCCATACTTGTCCTCCATCTCCACTTCTTAGGAAACAGATTGCACAGTAATGACTAATAATGATGTTCAGAACACAATCTCATCTAATGTTTCTGTTGGCTGATTCACAGGTTTTAAACCACAAGGAACCATTTTTTGATTACCCAGTCTAATCTCAGATTTGTTTAGTGACACAGAACAATTGGTAAGGGCACAGTTACACTCTGAGAGAAAAGGTTCTTACAAAAAGATGGCAACCAACAGGTTTCTTTTCTGCTAAAGACCAGATCAGCAAAAAATGCCTTGAAGCTGGTAAGAGGGTTCTTATAGATAGTAGGGTTATCAGACCTTCAGTAGAGGCCTTCAAGAATAGATTTATAAACACACCACAAATGTTTCAAGGCATGTTCATTCCTGTGCCAGAAAATAATGGTCAAGACTTCTGAGGTGCCCAACAGTCCCACATTTCCACATCTTCATCATTCCATGAGTTAAAACTTCCTTGAGGAAATGGAGATTTATTTTTTTTTTCCAGGGTAAAATTTCCTAAAGAAAAGCTACCATTTCCTGAGCTGGACATAAGTGTGCTGAGGGACTTCAGAAATGCCACAGGGGGAAGTTCAGTGTCAGTCCCCATCCTGCACACCACTGCCTGTTTTGATTTGAAGGCATATAGTGCTCACACGTACCACAGATTATCACATGCTCAGGTCAGTAAACACAAAGCCAGATGTATTCAAAGGCTTAATGGATCAAGGAAACATGAATCATAACACTGAAATTATAACTGAACTCTCTGAGAATGACATGAGAGCTCTAGTCATGTAACAATCACTACAAATGGGCAAATTCCTTTCATACTTCAGCATTTCATTAGAAACACAGTAAATTGAAACAGATAATCTCCTGCCCAACTAGCAGAATGATGGCAAACCAGCAATGCACAAGATGTTATTAGAACACAATGATCCAATACACACAAAGTTTCTCAATTTCTTTTTCAAATTTTAAAGACCGATTGTCAGTTTTTCAATAGTACCAGAATTAATGGCACCAACTCCCAAAACTTGACTCAAATGCAGCTGACAGTATAATAGATTTACAGTGACAGCATGGCAGTTTCCACTTAGGAAATAGGAACATAACGCAAAATGGTGTGGTAAAAACAAAAGTATATGCATCTAAGAACAGTGGAAGTCTTTAAATTTATTTACATAGGGATAGTGCAAATTAGGCAATTTTTCTTAATGCTGCAAAAAGCATATTCTTCAATTTAGGACTGAAGCAGAAGAGTGGGATCCTATTAAATAATAGTCCTCTGCAAACAGCTGTTTGCAAGAGTCTCATATTCATTATGCAACAGCTCTCAAATTAGGTAAACACGTATGTTTAACAGGAGACAGAATGACAAGAGTACATGTCACTAACATTTTCTACTCAATGTAGTCTTCTCAATTCAGCACTAAGCTCGGATATATTGAACCCAACAATAAATATGCTGGAATCACTCATGGGTCTTATGGAAGTTAGGGAGCACAAGGAATTCTCCATTTTTTCTTTAATTTTTGAAAATGCTTACTTCATAAAAAGCACAAAACATCTAGGGGACAAAAGCAGTAGTGGCACTTTTGGACAGTGTTGTGGTTTAAGGTTTGGGGAAGGGGAGGGACAGGTGGAGCGACTATTCCACTCCCCTTCCTGCCACACTCTATATAAAGGACACAGGAAGTTCCGCTCGCCCCCTCCTCGCTGGGATTGCTGCTGGCTCCGGACAGCTCTGTGGCTGCTACAACTCCACGTGGCTTGGGAGGAATCCAGTGACATCCGAGGATCGGTGTTGTATATATTCGTATATATACCTTCCCTTAATACCGCTGTATATTTCCCTTCCTTTGATATTCCTTTTGTTACTCCCTGTTAAAAGTTGTAATCTTGAATTCCAACTTTGTGTGAGGCCTTTCTTCCTCCCCTGGGAGGGAAGAGGGGAGGGGGAAGAGGGGTGAAACTAATTCTGCTCCGTGGGGGGAGTTGCCCTGAGCCTTAAATGGAGACAGACAGCAACATGAAATTATCAGTTTCTGGCTAGAAAAAGAGAGGGCAGAGACAGAATTGACTGAAAATGGTCAAAACCAACTATTTTTACTTCAAGCAAAGGAGGCAGCCCTGAGCAGCTAACACAGAAGAGGGTTGCCCTGACAGGCAGGCTGCTGACCAGCCCCATTGCTCTGTCTTCTCACTGTCATTGTAACCCAGAAAACTTAGATTTTTCATAACATTAAAAACTGCATCAGACCTGTTTTCTACCTAAACTCTGGTTATAGTGTAGTTTTGCATTACATTTTAGTTAAAAAGAAATATTTTCTCGGGGTTCTTCTGCAGCAAAATTTTGCTCATTCACCCAAGAGTGAACTATACTACCTAGCTCAGTAAAAAAGCTTCAGAAATATTCATGGGCCACCAGGGGCCATAAAATGGCCCTACATCACTTCAATTCTCCCTGGTAGGCACAGAATACTGTTCTTAAGAAGTAAGTTTGCAGGCAGTATAAAATTATAAATATACTCCTTTTAGAAAAGCTGTGTAGCAAAACCCATTCTCTTCTAGTTGGTAAAAGAAATCTTATTAAAGAATAGCCAACAGGAGACAAACTTCAGAACTAGACAAATGAAGAGAAGTAAAGAAAATCCCAAATGCAGGGTATAAAATGGTCATCAGTATCATAGAGTATAAAATGGTCATCAAACACTAACAACAAACTTGAAGGAAATAAATAAGATCTATTAATAGAAGAAATACACATGGTATCTACTTAAATTATAACTGCAGCAGTATACCCAAAGGAAAGTATCTGAAACTTTCTTTTAATGACCAAGTTAAAAGATACGTCTGAAGTTTTAGTTTACAGTATTGTATTCTCTGAGGGCACAAGCTTTTTAAAACAAAAGAAAGGCATCCAAACCCTAAAGCAGAAGGTCACAGAATAGGGTGGGAGGGCTGCAGAGGTCCCTCTCCCTACCTGGCCAAGAGTAAACCTTCTTCCAAGAAGGTTCAGTGGGAGTTCAGATCCTACCAACATAACAAACAGGCAGATGCAAGGAAACCTGGGGGTGAAAGGGATGCTTAGTTTACAAATGCAGGAAATGTCTCACCAACTGCTCTCACAACAGACAATTTTAATTACCATATTTACAAATTGAACATTTTTAGCAACGCTTTCAGGATCATGTGAGCATTTTTGACAGCCAGAATGAGTTTTAAAAGCCATATCACTATTTTTAGCTTTAAAAATTTCATAAATATTCCCAAACCAATTAGTCTATGTTACAAAGTAAAGGTGTTTACCTTTAGCTACAGCAACAGATGCAAGAGCTGACACTGCATGATCCCCAAGACTACATAGTTCAAGGAACACACATAAAGGCCCTTTTTCATTCAGTAATAATATAACCAAGCACAGCTTAAAATAAGATAACCCTATTTGAACCAAAGTTATATATATCTTTATGTAACATCCAGCACTTAGAAAGTGTTGTTTACAAGTTCTGGCCAATTGTACATGACTATGCCTCAGAAAGGCTTCTCCACAGCTCACTTCTATCTGTTGGGACAAAACATGTGTCATGTGTGTGAGTTTCTGAAACAGCTGAGAAACTTTGTTCGACCACAATAACCAGTGCCCTTCATTGCTATTACAATTTGAATCTTGGTTTGCCGCCCTCAGACTCTAAAAAGAAGAATGCAACAAACCACAAGTTTAAAAAATGTTTTAGACTCAAAATCAGTATCTTAATGCTCCATCAGGCCTTATATCCACAATGGGCCTAATCAAAAATGTGTCCCAAAGCCCTGTATTAAGAAAACAGTTATTTTATCTTTATTTCTTATGAAGTAGAGTCACACAATCTCAAGGCCAGGAAGGAACGCTCTGACAAGTGAAATACTTAAATAATCTGTTAGCAGAAATTTGTTCTTAGAGTAGCTTCGCAGAAAAAAAAAATTGGAGACAAGTATAATGAGAAGCTCTGAATATATTATACACATGGTAAAATGCCAACTTTCAGTGAGTTACACAAAACTCAAAGTCACTCAAATACCAGATATGAAACCAAAGTTGGTGTCAATATCTGCATTTCATCTGCCTGGCTAACCTTTCATTACAAGCTAATACCAGACTATCCTCCTGCCCACACAGCTTTATATAACCCCCAAAACCACTTCCTGAAAAGTAAGAATGGTTTAGTATTGCAAAAGCAGGCATAACACCTCAAAAATTTTTCCAGATTATATTTGTTATTTTAGAATATAACTTTCCTTTTGCCCTTCCAAATAAGTGTAATGGAATATCAAGCATCCTTTTAAAACTAACAAATAGTAGGCAACTAAGTTACTCAGTATGTTCTTAAAGATTACAGAGCTTGTCCAAAAGGGAAGACACTGATCAATAGACATGTAAGCTGACATACTTAAACAAGTGTATTTATAACCACAACTAATTTATCTCAGTTAAAAAGTTCATAATAATCTAACTTCCCCACAGTACAACTACCACCAATATATCATGGCTGCAGTGAGCATAACATTGTGGAGTTTGGGATACTGCTGAGCATGTTGAAGGTTAGTTCCAAGACAAAGTTTTTAGACCTTATAAGAGTAAACTTCAACTCGCTCAGGGCTCAGTTGGCAGGGATCCCATGGGAAGCTTCCATGGAAGATAAAGGAGCTAGTTAGTGCTGGGAGTTTTTCAAGAACACTCTCCTAGACACACAAAACCAGTTCATCCCCCCTAATGGCAAGAGAAGTAGGCGGAGCAAGAGACCCCCTTGGCTCAACCACGAGCTTCTGGGTCTGCTCAGAATCAAATGGGAACGAACCAGGAAAGCAGAGCATTACCCGTTGAAAATTACAAGGACATTGCCAGGGTATGTGGAGAAGCAGTTAGGAAAGCAAAAGCTCAACTTGAACTGAAATTGTCTAGAGATGTCAGAAACTTCAAGAAAGGGTTCTTCAGATACGTTACCAACGAGCAAAAGCAGAAAGAGAGTACTGTCCCACTATTAAACAGGAGAGGTGAACTAGTCACCAACAGCGCTGAAAAGGCAGAGGCCCTCAACACATTCTTCACCTCTGTCTTTACCAGTGCAGTTGGGTTCCAGGCCATGGGAACAAAAATCCAGATTGATGAAGACACAGACCCACCATCAGTGAAGGAAGAGCTGGTTTGTCAACTGCTTCAGGAGTTTGACCCGTACAAATCGATGGGCCCGGATGCCATCCACCCAAGGGTGCTAAAAGAGCTGGCTGATGTCGTTGCAAGGCTGCTCTCCATAATCTTTGAGAAGACATGGAGACCAGGAGATGTGCCTGAAGACTGGAAGAGGGCTAATGTCATCCCTATCCACAAGAAGGGTCTCAAGAAGGACTCAGGTAATTACAGACCTATTAGCCTTACATCAATCCCTGGGAAAAATATGGAGCAAATCCTCCTGGGGACTATGCTGTGGGAGACCTTGTCAAAGGCTTTACTGAAGTCAAGGTAGACCACATCCACCACTCTGCCATCATCCATCCACCTCGTT
>VYZX01026340.1:23015-64636 GCA_013401335.1 Brachypteracias leptosomus
CAATTGTTTGAAGAGGTCAAAGTTGGCCCTGCTGAAGTCCAGGGTTGCAACTCTGCTTGCTATTTTGTTGCTGTTACATGAGATCCTGAACTCCACCATCCCATGGTCACTGCAACCAAGGCAGCCCTCAACCTTCACTGCTTCGACCAGACCCTCCTTGTTAGTGAGGATGAGATCCAGCAGCGCATCTCTCCTAGTCGGCTCCTCCACCATTTGCATGAGGAAGTTATCATCAATGCACTGGAGGAACCTCCTGGACTGTGGCTGGCTGGCTGAGTGGTCCTTCCAGCAAACATCAGGGAAGTTAAAATCTCCCACAACAACCAGGGCCTGTGACTGTGAGGCTGCTCTCAGCTGCCTGTAGAAGGCCTCGTCAACTTCCTCACCCTGATCTGGTGGCCTGTAATAGACACCCACAACAGTGTCACCATATGACATGATAACTATTTTTAAACAGCTTACAATACTTCCATTTCACTTACTGATTAAACTACATCATCCTCTCAACTATTCAGAATGGAATTCATTTGAAATGGATAATTGATGCAATTGTTCTGTATCTACAAATGCAATTAATCACTTGCTAAAGATGATTTTTAGGCAGGCAACAAATATGAAAATAAGAATCATACAGCTTCTTTCAATGTTGTCAATTGAAATGTATTCTACTGGACTGGTAAAAGATATTTTTCAACATAAGAATAGCTGTACATCTTCAGATATTTTTAATAGTATGCAAGTGGATTTATGTTTAATTAGCACAGCACAAAGAAAAGTCATAATATAGTATGGTTTTTAGCCATTACACAACAGGCTCAGGAACCACAACAGCAAAGTCTTCCCCCTCTTAACTAACAATGGATTTCTTGAATATTGTAGTGAGCTGCGGTCTTGGAACTTAAAAAGGTATTTTAAACCAAGGGCATAAATATACACTCTCCCGGGAATCAGTCTGGAGTAAGAAATTATTCCCCCAAATTTTTTGCTAACAGCTGTCTGCTGAGGGTTATCATCGCAGCTGAATTGTACTGGTGGTTTATAAACACCGTGTTGTTCAACAACAAAATCAAGCCGACTGAAACCCCCTTCCCCAGCTGATCCAACTACTCTGGGCTACTGCGCACTGACACCGATTAGGAGCAACTGCATCACATGCACGGTTCAAATGAAGTACAAAGTATTGTGAGGAGTGGGACAGGAGCATTTTACACACATATATGTCTTTTCAAAATTATTGCTTATGCTTTAGCTCAGTGGTCAACAACTTCTATCAAAAGAATATGAAGGTAAATTCTCCATAATAAACAGGGTGGTCTTACACCAAGAAGTCCAGGGGAGAAGTACCTCATGGAGTTAAGCATGGGATGCAATGTCTTCTACCCTATCCATCACCACTGGTTCAAAATCAGCACGTATTTTGAAGCCCCTGCCTTCTGCATGGGCAAGATAGTGTTAGTATCAAACACAGCTCCCAGGGAGCACAGGAGTCAGCAGGAACCCAAACCAAAGGAGCTTCAGTTCTTCTGTGACACAAGCTATACCAGCCAGTTTCTCACCTCTTAACTCCCATTGAGCTCTTCTGGAAATGATCAATCACTACATGTAAAACAAACCTTGCCAATACTAATCTCCAACATGTTCTCCCTAACCCTTCCTGCTCTACCTTACTTCCAATTTGTTTCCAGTCTTAACCACTCAAAAATCTAGCTGAGAAGCATTCTCTGCATAGAAACAGCAAATGTCTGTTTCTTCAAGTCAAACAGCAAGTTCTTTATTTTTAAGAGTAGCAAGTACTGGCTTAGGCCTGGAGATCAAAATGGTTACATGTAATTTTGGTCATGAAACTCTCCAAGAGTCCTCAGATTAAAAACTTCTCTAACACTGAGCAAAAAGAAAATTTCCATTAGTTGCATCAGTACTGAAGTTCATATCTCTCTTGGCAGTTGTTTTGGTGAAGGGAAGGAGAGATGTAGCTTAAGTGCCTAAGTACCTCCCTTTGTGAAGGGCTCAGGTAAAGAAAAATGGAAAAACTGCCTCAGTTAAAAGTCTCCAGAAGTAGCCTTCCTGCACATAAAACTCTGGACTTAAGCCCAACTTTTTAGGAGTTTCCAGGGTGAGATTTGAGCAATGTCTTTTCCAAAGCAGTAGAAAGCTGCTTTTAAAAGCATTGATAGCAAATTGATAAATATCAAATCTTGAAGTAAAAGTGGGAAGGAGGGGGATAGACCTGACAACTCACACTACATACCAACACCAACCAAAAAAATACCGAAAACGTAAATAACATGGTGTTTTCAACTTCTAGGAGCTGTCAATATTGGAATAATTACTGAACGGATGGACTAATTTGTCAGCCACGTGACCACTGGCACGTTTAAAGCACAAAAACTGTTTATTAGCTCTCTCCCTCATTTATTACACTGATTTTGATTGCCTACTTTGATCAAGTAGGCATTCAAACATACATATGCTACTGAATGCTTCTAGAGGAGTTTTCATTATGGAGAACACATTAGGATTCCATTGGGTGCCCAGAAATTTAGAAAATGAGCCTCTATTTTCTATAATTAGAAAACAGAGTCTGTTGGGTATCAGATAAAAATCAGATTACCAATATCTGCACAAAGAGTTAGAGTCAATGTATAGCTTTTTTCCTGATGAAAACTATGTTAATAGGAGAAAGTAGCAGCAAAATTAGGTAGAGAACATTACTGACTTAAATACTGCTCTACTGTTTCTGAGTGTGTCTACATGGTCTTTTGAAGAGTACATGAGCTCTCTGCCTGCACTGCAAGCCAGGTAGACACTACAAAGTGGCAGCAGGTGGTCAGTCAGTGTGCCTGAGTCAGCATTGTTTGCATCTCAGCAAGATTATTAATTTGAACTCATCCATGTTAAGAGTATTTCAAAAGATTCTGGCTGACCTGAAGCATTGCTACTCTTGTGCCTAGGTGTTAGAGGACACAGACAGATCCCGAGATTCTGCTAGGATATTAATATTCATATTTTATTTATCTTTCAGTGTTCTAATTATATTTTAGGGACTACTACTAAATCTGTGAGTGGTCTTCAATTTACAGAAAAGATTTAGCAGTGCTGTCAGTAATGCAAGGCAGTGAAGAAGCAGGTGTTTCCAAGCTAAAACTTGTGATTTTTCTGTATCATCCACTTGGAGACAAAAATCTGTGTTCAAAGAAAGTGCACAACCTTTGGACACTTGAGTTACTATATAAATTATTTGTAAGCATTCCCATGGCAACAAGCATCACTGAAAAAGTGCACTATCATTACCTCTACAAATGCACGCTAGTCCCTTCTCTTGGTTAGAAACTGTTATTGGGCAATTAATATTGAAAAAATAGGAAAGAAATTCATATTTACAAGAAAATCCACCAAATTTTCTCAGACCAAGTGAACATCAGGTTTATTTTCCCCAGCCTGACAATTTTTAGGCCTCACAAGATCTTTAATTGAAAGAAGATTTTACATGAGATTTGCAAACTACAAATCTGTATTTTGATTCCTTTCTTATTTGTAAAAAGAGAAACTGGTATTCCTTTTTAAAAGTAAATGAAATATCTCTGAAACCACTATGTATGACATCATGATAATTTCTTCATTAAAGTATTACTTAGCGAACATCTAAATCTTATCTAGGCAATCTTACGTATGAAGCCACATCATCATTTTCCCCCAAAATACAATTTGGATTTTATTCACACCATGTAAAACTACTAATTCTGAACACTTAAAAAACAGAAAACAACCCAGTAATGCACAATGCAGAAAAGGAAAACACAACCAAAACAAAACCAACAACGAAAATCAAAACTTTCTGATATTGCTACATCAATATACCCTCAATATTACCTGAAAGGCTTCTAAAGAATGTGTATTATCTAAAAGCTGAATGTACAAATGATACTTCAGCCTCACAACTTTATTCCTGGTAATAAAACTTCTATTGAATTTAGCTTTTTCATCCAAATTAAAATTATGTATATCTTCACCAGCACCAATAACAATGAGAGTAGGAGGGAACAACAATGGTTTCCAAATTTAAAAACCACATCTATTTTCAAGGTTGAAAAAAAAAAATGGGGGGGAGGAAGGCTTCACTAGAGTTTGTGCTTGATATTTTGCTGCTAATTCTCTCTATGAATGGAGCAAATAATGTGATGCCTTAAACAAGCTAGGCTGGTCAATAGGAATCCATAGTTCTGCTGTAACAGCAAGAAAACCAAATTGCTGTCATCCATCTGCATCGCTCCCAGCCTGCCAGAGCCACCAAGCTTTGTCTTAGATCAGAAATTTCTACTCATTACTTTGAAAATTAAACAGTAACATCAGTAAGATGCTAAAATGGTAAGAAAATGCTCTTTATCTTGTTTTAGAAGTCGCTGTCATAGCCATATGTAAGTCAAGAAAACAGTCATTTCAGTAACCAACACCACGTGAAACTCTGAAAAAGATCTAGCTGATTGCATTGCCCACACCATCTCAGACATGCCTTTTTGAAACACACCACTGATCACCGACATCCTGAGACATTCTCTATGCCAGTAATCAATGGAGTATGCTCACATCCAAACACTACCTAGAATCAGGCCCCACCTGGCCCACCTCTCCTCCCAGCAGTCAGAGCTGTGCTGTGGAACGCGAGGCCTGGCCGAGGCACCTCTCTGTTCCTCCTGAGCGGAGTTTGCCGCTTATGGTGTATTACATTATGTTTTCCTCAGTTTACAATGTATGTCAGTAATTGCTAGTTATGCTACTACTATTCCTCATATGGGATTATCATAGTGAAGCAACAGCACTGATTAATCAATTAGCAGGGATTCATTAGAGAAGAGATGAAAGATAGGGCAATGTAATTGTGTTTACTGAACAATGGATGACAGTGTGCTTAAAGCTCCAGATATCTAATAATACACAGCCACCTAACATGATATATACATAACATTATGAATATTTAGAACATTCTCACTGCAGACCTAGAGAGACAGCAATCAGAATGTGGCTCTGTGAGCAAGTAATGCTGGAGCCTGAAGAATGGGTGGAGGGGAGAGAGCACAAGACCGATGGTGCAGGCAGATGAAAATTTTAGCTTTGACTAAGTTTTGTAGAACAAAGACATTATTTCCTATAGTCCAGTATGCACAGGCACATCTGCATAATACAGTGTCCAACAGTATAAACAGTGTTACAGACACATTATTAAGCAAGCCATGATAGGCACAACATAAAAATGCCCAGCCTGCTTTTCTAATTAAACACCAACAGAGCCCACTCTTTTGAAAATAAACAGAGGCATAAAGACTAACTTAGAAGCTTTTTCTCCAGATGTCCAAGGTGCACATCCTTCACGGCTTGCTCCTATCCAAGGTTGAATACTGAACTGACAGTAGCAATTAAAGAGCATAAATACCAAATTCCCAGACATATCTCATATTTCAATATACAATCCCCTTTAGGCAATAATGCAATAGCCAAAGACCCCTTCTTCTGTCTAATGGTGGTATACAGACTAGCATAATGCATATGGGATATCCAGAGATGAGACAAAAATTAATTTCTTGAAAATATGGTGCAGTCAAGAGGTATTGAAATATAGCTTCTGCTGCACTATGAAAGGACAAAGACTAAACAAGAATGCAAAAGGTCACAGCAGAAACGCTCTGCTAAAAAGCTAAGGTAGAAAACATCCCCACCATAGCCCATGAAATCAGAAATCTTTACATAAATCAAAGATCAGGGTCCTGTGAGACCCCCAATTTATAGCATGACAAGGACTTGAATGTTCTCAGTGACCCACTCATCCAGTGTTTTCCTAAGATGCTTCCAAAACATCCCAGGGAACCAGAGCTTCTGTTTAATGGAGAGCTTCCTTAGCTTGGAATGCAGCCCTTGAACACAAGATACTAAATATTACATTGCCTTTTTAGATTAAAGGCACTTTCATTTCTGCTAGGAGTTAAGTAATCCCCCTTAACTTTGTGGGTGGCAGAAGATTCACGCATTAATGAAAGACTTATCAACTTGCTTCAGTTTAAGTGGCTTATTAGTAACAGTCTGAGCATCATCCTGGCATTTAACCATTTTCTCCATACTTTAAGAGATGTTAAATTCTCAATTTAAAAAAGAAAAAATGATAAATATACATATATATAAATACACATATGTATAAATATGTAAGTTTCAGGTGAAGTTTTTCCAAAATCATACCTGGTCACAAAGATACTATGGAAGTCTCACAACATATCTCAGCCCAGGAAGAATTACTTCTCTTAGAAATCCTACTCTATCCTTGGCTCTGGGCATTTTCCAAACCAAATTCCCAACCTTCATTCTCAACAAAACCTCCCTAACTCTGTAGTCCAGGAGCCATCAAGATGGCCTACAAAAACAAACTAGTACAAATTAGTCTTGCCAGGCTTCTATTTGACAGGAAAAAACCCAGGCTAGAGATACTCCAAAATTTCTCTGTTGGTATACTTTAAATCTAACTCTAAGAAAAAACCTGTCCAAGGAAAACTAGGCCATCAATCTTGCAGACGTTTCTAAGGGAACATGAGTACATCTTAACCTAGACATCATCAAACAAGTGAATAAGGGTTAAAATGTTGTCTGGATCTCTTCAAGGAATTGAGAGTTGCCTGCATCCAAATGGAAGAAAACACACTGCCCTACATAAAGCCCTTGATCTTGATCCCAATTCTCAATGGAAATTAAGGCAACTGTGAAGCATTTTAATTCTGTGCAACTGTATACAAAACCTTATTTTAGGATCTGAAATTACAGACACAGTGTTACCCTGAATTTATGAGTGGATATTATTAATAAATGTGTGACTAAGTTGACTCCTGTGAGCCAAGACATTACTATCACTGGCTTATCTGAAACCTAGCAGGCAATTTAAACTAGAGTCGGATCACCTGAGAGTATATTGTTATTTCTAACAAATCCTTATGAATCACAACGGCATTTTCAACCTCTCCTAGGATTTTTAAATGTCATCAGAAAATAATCTTTCATAAAATTATCTGGTTTCATGTTAATTATTAACTACATCTTGAAATAACAGCACAGGTTAGTAAATAATTTGACAGTGCTAAAAATTGCAGGATTTATCACATGGTTGAAAGAAAGCAGGGCGAACAAAACATCTTAAGCAAAGACATATCAGCATATTCATTGGGAATAAAACAGAACAGCCACATAGATGAACTACAGATGAACACAGCTTAGAGTGTTATGCTAACACTTGTTAGGATTTTATAACCAGTACAACCTTATCTACTGATGAGATTATGGGTGGGGGACAATCTTACACAGAACTCTCACAAGTATTACAGGGGGTTTTTTTAATCATTTAAAGAAAACAAGCAAAAGGAATCACACAGATAACTTCATTTTCACACTGTAAAGTTACATTTATTGACAGACATTGCTTTTTGGAGTTACAGGTGGACTTAGTTGTACTATAGTTGTTGACTAATAGCAACATCTTTAATTGCAAGAAGAAAGGTCAGAGAACAGATTGCTGCTGCTTAGGTGAGCACAACAGGTGCCAAAACCAAATGAATAATTCTCCAAAAGACAGAAAGCAGCATGAGTTATCAATTCTCCTGTTTCTTACATGTGTTCCTGGACAAACATGCCTGTTTCAATTCAATGTCAGTTTCTTTGCTTTTGATAAAAATAGGAGAAAAGTGTGCCATGAAAAGTGTTGGCAATAAAAATGTCTTTCAGCAGAAATTCCCAATTTTTGCTTATTCATGTTTTAAAATAAACATTCTTTCTCATATCAATGATTTCCTAGAAACAAAACATCCCAGAGGCATGCTTATTATCTATGTGTTTGCCACAAAGTGGAAGGAAATAGCTAATCTATATCCTTGCATGCCTTTACACAGCTCCATCATTTTCAGAAACATTTGCTCAAGCTGGTTTCAGGCACACATAGAAACTACACACTGGGATAAAATAGTTTCCTTGTTTCCAGTTGCTCAAAACCAGAAATTAAATGTATGGCACCAAACAGCAAGGAAATAAAGTCCCAGATCACTTTTAGTACACGTCAACTCCGTATCTGACTCCTACTTCCTTTCACAGTTAGGTCTCGACCAAAGCAAATCACACCAGAGCACTCCAGCACCTTACAAGGTACTCTATGCAATAATTAACCCAGTGAGACACAAGGATGCTGGCTCATGCTTGCAGATATGCAGCTTTCATTTCAGTATTCAGTATTCTATTCAATTCTGAAGATTTTTACAAAACATTTTGAGTAGATATAAAAGGTAGTGCTTTATTTCTTCTTTTTAGGCTAAGAAACTCAAGATTTATGCACTCTTTTAATACTCTGAAGACGTTTGATCACATTCAGCAAGTCTGTAAAACTGAAAGCTTTGCTTTAAAAACCTCTAGTTTCAGCTGCACTGCTATCTCCCAGACTGCCATTTTATTACAGTTCACTAAATGAAAAGTATCCAACTTGCTTCATACCCCACAACTCCCTTGGACTGAGTTCAGTTTGTCTTAGATAATGGTACATAACAGAAGGTGAAAAGTGAAAAGCTGTTTCATGACCCAACCCAGAGGCAACATGGAGAAGGTGCTCTTGGAAATAATGTGACTAACAGATCTGGTTTACATGTAAAGTAGATGTAGCCTGTTTAAAAAAAAAACCCACAAAAACTCTGTGCAAGTTACAGACCACCCAAACCTCTCCCCTGACTTCTAGAGCACGTCTCTCCTGCAGCACACCCCTCCCGAACTGCAAACTACCTTCTTCAGAATTCCTCATTTTTACAGTTCTGTCACTTTTTATGGCTACCTGGGAGGGCTGAGCTCAGTTACAACTCTGCTTGTGCCAGAAAGTGAGGAACGTCACAGAGACATGAAGGATTGACAAGGTTCAGGATATGCAAGTACTTTATGATGCTTCTGAGCTAAGGATGTGAAGTGAGATTGATTTAAATACTAGTATTTCCTTAGCTTACCATTCCCTTGATTTTAAAGAAATCTATTCACAGTAAATTTGGACGACCTTAACAGTACATTTACGAAGTTTTTATGTATATAAATTATTTAAGCTTTAAAACTTCACTACAATATGCTTGGATACAAAGCACAGTGCAGTTTTATTTACCAGTTAAATATTTCAAATATTATTACTTATGAATAAACCCAACATGAATTATCCAGGTCTGATTATAATTAGAAATACTCCACAATCAGAAATGCTGGAAGACCGGCAGCATGTTGGGGGTAAGGAGGTGGGGTTTTTTTTCTAGTTTTTTCTGACTTTAAGAAAATAAGATTACCTACGCCAAGTTCACCGAAATTCATTATTTAGAAAAACAAATTTATAAAATATTGTGTACATTGAAGTTTCTTATGCCATCCATACAAAAGCCATGCTTTTTCTGAAGACTTTATAACAACTGCATTATAAAAATCAAAAGCACTGTAAGCTGCTGGACTTTGCTTCCATCTTTCTTATATTGAGCACTACTAATCTGCATACTTAATGGCTCCACATCACTGAAATATGTTCCAGGTACTCAAAAGTGAAGACGTTATCTTTTCTTCTAGAAAGAAAAGGTAGAAATAAATAGCTTCAGTGAGTTATTTTGTGAAGGAAAGAACAAGGTAGACTTCCTAATGAAAGGCCTCTCATTCAAGATGAACTTTACCAAATTCAGAAGCATCCAAAGGAAGCAGTCAATCCTTTCCTCTGAGAATAAGTTTAATAGTCTAAGACCCTGAAACAGCCTACATCCCGCAGGCATGAGCAACATATCCTAGACAAAAGTAACTTCCAGCAGAAAAGAGAATCATGGAGAGAGTGGCATTTTTTCAACTATCTACATGTAATCTCATGCAGGGCTTTAAATTTCAACCAAAAAAGCACAGTGAATTTGGCTTAATATTTTAATAGGAAGTACTGGATATATAAAAAAAACAGTGGAGCAACAGGATAATATTGATCTGTGTTGCTGAACTAATGCACTGTTGCACTTTAAGCTACTCAGGGCTTCCCCAATACACATTCACTCTTGTGCAATGGAGCAATCAAGCCGGGAGATCACAAATACAGGGCAGCTGAACTCCCAAACTCAAAAACCTCCCTCAGGCCTGAGCTGCCTACAGCACCATGTTGGGAGCACAAAAGGAGTCTGGATTCTAAAAGGAACAGCGATGAGGTTTTCTACCTGCTGCACCCTCTCCTAGGAATTGACCCTTTCCTTTTTTAATGGTTATAAACCTCATTAGCCACAACTAGCAAACCCTCACGGAAACTTAAATGGGAACCTAACCAGAACAACTTCATAGAATCATTATGGTTGGAAAGGACCTCTAGGAACATCAAGTCCAACTTTCATCCCAACATCTCCCTAACCACTAGACCTCAAGTGCTACATCTACTCATTTCTTAAATACCTCCAGGGATGGTGACTCCACCACCTCCTTTGGGCAGCCTGTTCCAGTGCCTGACCACTCTCTCAGTAAAGAATTTCTTCCTAATATCCAATCTAAACTTCCCTTGATGCAACTTGGGGCCATTTCCTCTCGTTCTATCATTAGTGATTTGTGAGAAGAGACCAACATCAGTCTCGCTACAACCTCCTTTTAGGTAGTTGTAGAGAGCAATAAGGTCTCCTCTCAGTCTCCTCTTCTCTAGACTAAACAAGTCCGGTTCCCTCAGCCACTCTTCATAAGGCATATTTTCCAGACCTCTCACCAGCCTCGTTGCCCTTCTCTGGACCCGCTTCAGGCATAATTACACTTGATTTAAACTGAAAATTAGTTTGTTTCCTTTGTGCAAGATTCCCTACGGCTGTATCCAATTCCAACAGCTACAAGCACCACCAAGTCTGCAGGGAGAAAAAAAAAAAAAAGCAAGGGTAGAGACTGCTGAATGCAAACAGAAATAAAGTTTGAACAGGTTTTTTGTTTGTTTGTTTTTCCTCCAGCCTGAACTGCCTTACATCTTTGTAACAATCAGACAGGAACTATTTATCATATGAAAGCAAATATTATTTCTGTTGTTATGGCTATTTGGACATCCGATAGCCTCAGGCAACCTGAAGGGGCCCCAACAATAACAGCTCAACTTAAAAGTCAGAGGGCAGATATCTTTGAAGTGAGAGAGAACACAGAAACAGNTCCAACTTGCTTCATACCCCACAACTCCCTTGGACTGAGTTCAGTTTGTCTTAGATAATGGTACATAACAGAAGGTGAAAAGTGAAAAGCTGTTTCATGACCCAACCCAGAGGCAACATGGAGAAGGTGCTCTTGGAAATAATGTGACTAACAGATCTGGTTTACATGTAAAGTAGATGTAGCCTGTTTAAAAAAAAAACCCACAAAAACTCTGTGCAAGTTACAGACCACCCAAACCTCTCCCCTGACTTCTAGAGCACGTCTCTCCTGCAGCACACCCCTCCCGAACTGCAAACTACCTTCTTCAGAATTCCTCATTTTTACAGTTCTGTCACTTTTTATGGCTACCTGGGAGGGCTGAGCTCAGTTACAACTCTGCTTGTGCCAGAAAGTGAGGAACGTCACAGAGACATGAAGGATTGACAAGGTTCAGGATATGCAAGTACTTTATGATGCTTCTGAGCTAAGGATGTGAAGTGAGATTGATTTAAATACTAGTATTTCCTTAGCTTACCATTCCCTTGATTTTAAAGAAATCTATTCACAGTAAATTTGGACGACCTTAACAGTACATTTACGAAGTTTTTATGTATATAAATTATTTAAGCTTTAAAACTTCACTACAATATGCTTGGATACAAAGCACAGTGCAGTTTTATTTACCAGTTAAATATTTCAAATATTATTACTTATGAATAAACCCAACATGAATTATCCAGGTCTGATTATAATTAGAAATACTCCACAATCAGAAATGCTGGAAGACCGGCAGCATGTTGGGGGTAAGGAGGTGGGGTTTTTTTTCTAGTTTTTTCTGACTTTAAGAAAATAAGATTACCTACGCCAAGTTCACCGAAATTCATTATTTAGAAAAACAAATTTATAAAATATTGTGTACATTGAAGTTTCTTATGCCATCCATACAAAAGCCATGCTTTTTCTGAAGACTTTATAACAACTGCATTATAAAAATCAAAAGCACTGTAAGCTGCTGGACTTTGCTTCCATCTTTCTTATATTGAGCACTACTAATCTGCATACTTAATGGCTCCACATCACTGAAATATGTTCCAGGTACTCAAAAGTGAAGACGTTATCTTTTCTTCTAGAAAGAAAAGGTAGAAATAAATAGCTTCAGTGAGTTATTTTGTGAAGGAAAGAACAAGGTAGACTTCCTAATGAAAGGCCTCTCATTCAAGATGAACTTTACCAAATTCAGAAGCATCCAAAGGAAGCAGTCAATCCTTTCCTCTGAGAATAAGTTTAATAGTCTAAGACCCTGAAACAGCCTACATCCCGCAGGCATGAGCAACATATCCTAGACAAAAGTAACTTCCAGCAGAAAAGAGAATCATGGAGAGAGTGGCATTTTTTCAACTATCTACATGTAATCTCATGCAGGGCTTTAAATTTCAACCAAAAAAGCACAGTGAATTTGGCTTAATATTTTAATAGGAAGTACTGGATATATAAAAAAAACAGTGGAGCAACAGGATAATATTGATCTGTGTTGCTGAACTAATGCACTGTTGCACTTTAAGCTACTCAGGGCTTCCCCAATACACATTCACTCTTGTGCAATGGAGCAATCAAGCCGGGAGATCACAAATACAGGGCAGCTGAACTCCCAAACTCAAAAACCTCCCTCAGGCCTGAGCTGCCTACAGCACCATGTTGGGAGCACAAAAGGAGTCTGGATTCTAAAAGGAACAGCGATGAGGTTTTCTACCTGCTGCACCCTCTCCTAGGAATTGACCCTTTCCTTTTTTAATGGTTATAAACCTCATTAGCCACAACTAGCAAACCCTCACGGAAACTTAAATGGGAACCTAACCAGAACAACTTCATAGAATCATTATGGTTGGAAAGGACCTCTAGGAACATCAAGTCCAACTTTCATCCCAACATCTCCCTAANAACAGGTTTTTTGTTTGTTTGTTTTTCCTCCAGCCTGAACTGCCTTACATCTTTGTAACAATCAGACAGGAACTATTTATCATATGAAAGCAAATATTATTTCTGTTGTTATGGCTATTTGGACATCCGATAGCCTCAGGCAACCTGAAGGGGCCCCAACAATAACAGCTCAACTTAAAAGTCAGAGGGCAGATATCTTTGAAGTGAGAGAGAACACAGAAACAGTAGTAGACCTTGAAGTCTGGTCTGATAGAAAGAACCTGAACACTTCAGAGTGTGTTTCATTCATCTTCACAATCCTCTTGAAGGTAGAACATGCACATTTGATCACTGATAGTGCTAAATGCCATAAAACCCAACTGCAAAGCGCTCTTCCCACCAACCCCTCCTCTAGGGAAACGGCAAAGGCATCAGCAGTTCAGCCAGAGGGGTTCAGGGTAAGTGCGTTGAGGAGTGATTCTTGTCAGGTTCTCAATTAGCTTGTAGAGAGGGCAAAAGCTGTTAGTATTTTGTGAACTAATTAACTTCTATTTTTAAAAATAATTCTCCGGTAAACATAAGCGACAGAGAACCTCTATCAAAGAAAACAGTATCTGTCTCTAGGAAGAGGATCCTTTGATTCTTTAGTGTCCAGGCTGAACAGGCATAGAAGTTTTAAGACATCAGTATCTCAAGACTACTGCTCATGAGTCTGTTCAAATTAGTGGACTTCCAGTTCTGCATTTGCCTTGGGTTTTAGAATCCCCTTACAGCACAATTCAGAACACAGTTCTGGTTTGAAAATAAATGCCAGGTTCTAGGAGAAAGTAGTTTCAAGTCAGATTAACAATGGGCCTGGAAACCCACATCTGCGTCTCCTGGGTCCTTACTTCTACTCGGCAGTGGTGGTGATACTCCTTCACACAGGAAGGAGCTATTACCTTTCTGCTGGGAAAGCAGAATACAAGCCATAGCTGCATAGGTAAGATTGCAATCTCAGGAAGAGACCTCACCCTGCCACTTCAGAGAAATCACGCTTTTTTTGTGCAAATGCTGGGTCTCACCAGTAAAGAGAGGTGCATAAATGTGTATAAAAGGCTTCATAGAGGTGCAAAAGCTGTTACAGGTTCCTTGTTTTCAAAGTTGGTCTAAGGACAAAAACTTGTCATTCCCCTATAAATCAAAGATTAATAGTAACTGTGCACCCAAGAATTTTAACAGTGAGAGCATATTTGCCACTGGTATTTTATATTTTATTGCTGCAGACAATGGCTCCAATCCGTGGTCAAGAGACTTCTAAATTACTTGACTATTAGAACTTTATAAAAAGTTCTGTGAAGTTCTAGCTTACTGTCTTCACTGAAAAATTTTGGGGAGTCCACAAACCATAAAAAGAAAAGTTCTAAACCATACTTTAGATTATAAATTGGTTGTCATTTCTGACACTCGCAGAGACAATGACTTTTTTTTGGTAGTGAAAGGACAGAAAATTCTTAGGGCTTTTGTTTTTCATAGAGATAAAATTGAAAGGTACCAACGATTGCTGCTGGTTTTCCTCCTGGATTCAGTTCAGATTTATTTATAGCAGGGCTTTCCACTTTTATCTGCAAATGTCACAACTGAGCTAGTGACTTTATAGTTTCTTGGTTTAATAACTGTGGTAGATATAGCACATGTTCTGTCTTTGCCCCTTTCTGAAAATAAACAAAACTAATCGGGTCTAAAAACAAGTTTATATCTCACTGTTCATAGCAAATAGAAAGAGTTGGGCACAGATAACCCAATTTTCACCTGTTTACTGCATAAACGGTAACTCAATTCAGATTGATCACCTAATATTTGCAGACTTACTACAGTGGCATGAGGGTACTACATCCGTTCAGCTTATTTTAAAAAAAAAAAAAAGACAAACCAAGATGAAATGTTGTTTGTGCTCCTTTTAATTTTATTTTAGCTCTTTGTTTATCTCTTCACTTCAAAGCACTTCCAATATGAGGCACAGTTTCAGTGTGACAACTTTGTAAAATTAAAATAGAAAAAATGTGCCAGCATCAATCTGCTTTACATTGGAAAGCACAACAGCCTTGAGACAGAAATGACGACTTACAAGAACAAGCTATAATGAACCCAGAAGTGCTATCTGCAGTAGGAAAAATATATGAGACTGGAGGCTGAACACTCCTGACACAATTTGTCTTCCTCAATAGGAGCCTCCTGTTCACCAGTTGCAGGGTACAGTCAAGTCTGACTCCAAAAGCAAGGGAAAATTTTCAGTATGAATCCCTACCATTCTGTTGGCTAGCAGTTCTTATTTGACTTGGAAGCTGCTGAAATCCAAATTAAAAAAAAAGACACAACACAGAATAAAGCTGAATCTGCAAAACACTTCCCAGGCAGGAGGGTGGGAGAAAGCCACCCTGGCGGGAGCAGGAACCTCACATGGTGACCCCACCAGCCCAGGGATATGTGAGCCACATGCCCCACCACAAACCAGGAAAGCCACCCAGGCACAGTCCTGGAGAGCAGGAGCAGAGGCTGGCCAACAACTGCAAAGACATGAGGCCATCAGAGGAGTCCCAAGTGGCAGGGCTAGCCTGCCTTTGGCAACCCTCGGTGCCCTGCAGAAATAGGGCAGGGGCATGGGAAGGAGGCCAGCCTGTGGCAGGGGAAATGCCCCATGCCCAGGAGGACTCTGAGCCCATGAACTGGGTCCCCATTCCTCAGTTCAAAAAAGCCCAAATCTCATGGCAAGACAAGGACGTTACTAAATATGGTCTTGTTTAAAGTGAGGTTAGAGAGGGTTCAAGGTCTGATCTCAATAGTATCAGCAAAAATCCATGGCAGGTGCCTAGGTAGCTGAGGCCCCCTCAAATTTCAATGCTGCTAGAAAATAAATTTTACTCTCTGGGGAGTGGTATTCTCAGACTTCTTTGTACAGATGTCCTTTCATTATCTGTGAACTGAAATATATTTATCTAGTTCGTGTTCTTTTCACAATGTATCTGAGGCATAACCTAAATTCTCTTAAAATACATTGTTAGCAAAGGGCACCACACAAACATATGTGCTCTGTATGCCTGTAAGTGGGTAGCGTGACTTTATATTGCTTTCCAAAGACATGCTTTCCTACTAGAAAGTTTCTGGTAGGCTCAAAGGAAAGATATTTTTCTGTCTTCTGCTTGAAAGTGTTTTTTTTCCTTTAAGATCTAGTGAATGTTATGAACTTGCTTCCTAACTTTAGTTTGTACCGCTTTACTTATTATGTATTTGTAAAAAACCTAAATTATTTCAACTACTTAAAAACCAAAATAAACCAGTTATAAATGGCACATATCAACAAGTATTTTCTCATTTGATTTTCTGCAGTGCAAACTAAACAGAGTTACCAACCAGACTTAAATGCCAATGTTTCATTACTACAGAATGAAATACTAGCAGAGTGGAATGGAAAGCTAGACCTGAAGTTATCATACTAATTAAATAAATAAAAGAAGAAGTATTTCTGTAGTAGTCATCATCATAACCACATGAATATATAATGACATGCAATTAATTCTAAATATTGAATAATTTTAAAAAATCACTATAAAACTAGACTCTACATGTTAGACCTATGCTTAATAAGTAACTAGCATCAGACACTATATAAAAGTAATTTTAACAGAACTAACATCAATAATTTGATGTTTTATACAGAAAAAGCAGATTATAAATACATATACATGCAGTAAATTAATTTCTCAAAAGTGTTATAATCTGTTGGCATAGTGTCCTACTTTAAAAAAAAAGAAAATTATTTATGAGTGCATGCTCTAATCAACTAACTTTACCTGGTAATATCAGTGTTTGTATGATTGATGACATTAACACAATAGCATCATCAATGTGCCTCTCAAAACAGCCATTTGAAAATGACAACTACACACAAACTAGACATTGAAAGGTAAAAAGGCAGAAAATCACAGTCAGGCATTAAGTGATCGTTTGGTTCAGTGTTTTGTAAACTCAAGGATAGCTTTATGATTACTAAAATGGTAATCCCTAACCTAAAAGGTATTTCTACTGTTGACAATTTCTTGCTGTGTTCTGAAGTGAAAAACATACACCAGCCATTCTCTTTCTGTAGCAACTAGACTATCAGTTTGACCATATCCACCTCAGAGCACCCTGGCATGCAATGTTTGGATTTATCTACGAACAGTGACCAGATCATTTCCCTCGTCACCTTCCGCATGACAGGACTGGGCATTTTCCCATGTTTAACAGGAAAGCACAGATGGACAGAATGGCCCAGAGACTGAACTGGCTTCTCTTACCCCAAGAGTTAATTGGGCTATTTAGAAATTTACAGGGTAATTTCTAAGTAACAAAAATATTAAGTACAAACTTTTTAGCCCATTCTGACTCTCTACTCCTCTGAGCCTTCCTGCAGAACTTGATGAGAACTTGTAGTGTAAGCTTAATACAGTCTTTTGCATTTATTCCACAAAGAGCAAAACTTTATTCCAGGTGTTCTTACATATACAACTTCAGTCATCAATATTTTCAGGACATCTTTTGTAGAATATTCTTCTGCCAGATGAACAACATTACTGAATTCACTCTCTCAAAAGAAAATCTGAAAGCATTCAAGGTGGGACATCCTATGTGTGAAGGAAATGCTGATACATTTATGCACGTAGTGTTAGCCACACTGATCTTGCAGCTGGTCTTTGTGCCACAGAATTTTCACTAATACCATTAATTAAGAAATTTATCTTTGCAGAAGCACACATAAACATCTAATGCCTATGCAGCTATGACTAATGCCTCACAGGTCCAAAGGAAATGTTCCTATGTTCTTCTAAATCAAAAATACAGTGAAGACACTAATTCTTTGGCTAAAGAGAACATCAGTATAGGAATTTCTGAGAAACAAACAAATTTTTCACTAAGAACTGCAGCATTTTACAGACTTATTTAATTATTTTTAAGATGAAACATCCATACTTGGGCTACGTCCTTTGAAACATCACTGAAGGGGATATCTTTCTTCCTACTGATAAATAGAATTTTTTCTTGTTTGTGACTTAAAATCCATTTAATCTGTTTTTGTTCCCTGCCCTCTCCTCCTTTCAATATGCTTGCAACTTCTCATAGAAGTGTTTTATAAAATTCCTCTTGGAATATGCCTCTTCTGCATCAGAAACTGAATTCATTTGGGCTTTTATGGAAAATGTCAAAAGACGAGGTCACAAAGAATAACTAGCTCTTGCTCAGTAGTGCTGCTCACTGAACTTACTCTACCCCAAAACAATGTACTTCTGTTTGATTCCCAGCATGCTGCCTGAAGAACAGAAACATTTATGCAGATGATTAAAGAAAGGGAGATGTAGAGGTGGAAGTAAAGATTTGAGGAGCTTTCACCATATTTCTTAGACTGACATGAGGCCAGCTGAGAAGGAGTTTCCTTTTGTTTCTGTGAAGCTGACAGATATACCATGAAACTGATTGTACTTCGTAATTCCAAAAAGCGGAAGAAAGAAAAAGGGGGTAGCCAATTTATCTCCACAGTTGTTAAATGTATCACCATCTCAGATGCACCACCCCAGACGACCACTGTATGGTCAATGGAGCAAGCATACTAGAAGAAACAAAGCAGCTCTTTTATTTAAGGTCCAAGTTCATGTTGCTCTAAGCCAGCTAAACAGACAACAATGTGAATGCCAACATGGAGGATAACACTACTAACTCTAAGGTATCACAATACACCTTCAGCCCAGTCACGTTACATGGTGCAGTTCAAAACCAGTAATTATGGTACTATGAGCATCCCTTGGGACGGGTGCAAAGAAGAAAGTTGTTTCACTTGAATTTTAGAGAGAAGCTTGAGAATCCATATGTTCTAATCAAAACTTGTATTAAACAAAGGGTTAAACCAAGATAAATTAAAAGCAAAACTTACTGTTACTAGTACTTTAAAATTAGAAAAATCATTTTTAAAAAGCAGCAAGCCACTACTCAACTCGATTGCCAAGAAAAAAAGTATCAAAAATGTTATGGGAACAACTGTTCTTTTGAGATCTCTCCTGGAGACCAAAGTTGTTTTTTCTTTTGCTTGTTTCCGGGGTTGTTGGTTTGTTGGGGTTTTTTTGGTGGGTGGGGTGCTAGTTTGTTTGTTTTCTTTTTTTTATGCTACTGCTTGGGCTGCGAACTTTGAACTGGCAAATATGCTTCTTTAGGATCTGAAATACATCACAAGAACAACTGTCCCAGATCAGATCACAGGCATGTCCAACTCTGGGTGCTCAATATCAGGGTGCCTCACAAACAGGTAATTATTGTCCCTCATAGTACACAGGAACAGTGACAACAATTTGCTCTTGCATCAACCCAGTTGTCCTAGAGTTTATATAACTTCCTTTTTAACCAAAGATTTACTTATTAACTAAATTATTTGTTTTGTTTTATTTTATTTATTTGAAGTTATTTCAGAGAAGTTCTACTGCCTGGGTTATGGCAAAAGGTCATATTAGACTTACAGGCCAGAAGAAACCATTGCAATTAGTGACAAAAATAAAAGTTGAGATGTTCATTCAAAATCTTGAATCTCACTGAATCACTCTTACCATTTTAGTCTATATCCACAGTGGTGTCAGTTTATTATTCCCAGCTCCAACATTTCAAACACCTGCAATACCAAACACACACAGTACACTAAAATATCCCTTCCTGCATTTCAGTTGTCATTGTAAGAAATTCCTTCGTGGAGTAAATCAGGACATGCTGCCATAAAAAAACCAGAATGTCCACGTTTCAAAGAACACTATGTTATTATCAGAACTTGAAAATATGTAGATACATATTACCTGAGATACCACCTACACAGAACAAATCCCTAGATAGGGTGTGTCCAAAGGGATAAGTAATTTAGTGTCTAAGGGGCCACTCATAGGGGGGGAAAAAAAGTGTAAAAAATTGCACCTCCTTTGGATGTAACTGTCAAGCCTATAAAGAGAAACAAGGCCACAGATCTCACTTCCATAGCTAAAGAAATATTAACCAGAACAAGAGCAGAATCTCATACATCAGCGTACCACAAGATGATGTATTAAAAAATCCAAACCCATTTTTTTCCTAATGTCACAGCAACATTTGGGTCTAGGTATGAAAGATCTCTGCCATTATCCTCAGTTGTCCACTGAATTGCTATATTTAGGGAAAACGTTATTTAGTAGTAGGCATTTCAGTAGAACACTGACTGAGAATCTACTTTATTTTATCTAAATGTTTCTAGAGCTTGACAATAAACGATATGCATGGGCCATGTTGACTGTCATCTTCCACTTTTATTTGACTGTCAGACACACAAGTAACTTGTTAATGTTTCATGTTTCATTCCAACTTCAGCACCATGAGCCTGTTGCGTAAGCTGCCTGCTAAAAGCTGTTGCAGATGGAATGACAGTATTTTGTAGGACCCCAAAGATGCAGCTATAAGAGATGAGTATGTGTCAACATCATTGAAAGCATGACCTTTTTTTCCCTTTTCTGTCAGCAGTTCTCATTCGCATCCTAAAATTTTTCCACATTCTTTCTAAGATAGGCCACATGGGAAAAGGGAAGAGTTTAACTGTCTCAGCCATATTTCATCACCTGACTTCACAAGGTAGAGGACAAAGAAGGAAGGTTTATAAACAATCAGGTATCTTCAAAATGACAGCTTAAGCTTGAAATTTATTTTAAAGAGGAAACTAAACCCAGTCCCATACTAACATAACTTGCAGAATGACAGAGAACTTTGATGGTTTTCTTAATAGATATTTTCTCTCACAAACAATCAGTAAAAAGCCTGCACTCCTCTCATTGGAAACAGGCTTTAGAAAACAACACATGAACAACTTCTTTTACCAATTGTACCATTTTTACTGATAATTTATATACTATATTAACATCATGGAACATTCATTATTAGCTCTTATTAAAATAAATCACAAAAAGCCTACTTATCCTTCTCAAATACAAATATGTAAATTACACCCACTGCTCCTCTTAGACAATGCAGGTGAAACAATACACTTTTTCTGAAATGCAGGCTGAGACGCACAAAGAGGACTTTCCCCACACACATACACGTACCTCTTTGCACCCTCAAAAGAGGAAATCACCACAGGGCACTTCTGTCCTTTTTCAGATGATTAATTCAGTATTCTGAAGTATTACAAATATTTTATTTACATTTCTTAGTTTTTTTCTCTACAATATAAAGGAATTTCTTTTTGATGCAGATTGCCACAGCACACAGTACAAGAAAGTGTGTGTGTGTGGGAAAGTAGTGTAGGGTTGAAAAGCAACCAAGAGAATCAAGAAGGAATGGCTTTTGTTAATTTGACAGCTCTCAGCTAGCTGCAGAGTTGGATTTATAAAAGGTTCTTTAAGAGCAGCAGTTTTTCATGGTGTAAGAGTGCCACACAGCTCTGGTGCCTGCAGTGCCTCGCACCAACAACTTCAGAGCTAACTCAATGCAGATGTCCCTATGATCATTTAATCAGACATCAAAAGTAATGCACTGACAAGCTCCCGTGCTGATTAGCAGTGTTCTATATATGCTCCACAGCGTAAACAGACACTTTAAAAATGGATTCACCCACATCAGAATTCCCTTTTAAAAACCTCAAACTGTTTGGAACTCCCCACCTGAATGACAGAAATTATTTTTAAAATCTCCCCAGATCTTCTGTTCAGTTCCACACAGCAGTATTTCAAGGGAAGGAGATCAATTATTAATAGGAAAACTTTTACCAGAAGAAAAGTAAATGCCTTCCAGAATTTAAAAACCTTGCTATTCTGATTGGCAGTCTGTGACCACATTACCTCAGGGAAACAGTCTTGCCTCTACCCTGCAACACACATTGTAATGCCTAAGATGTGTTTCCATCTCTACTTTATTTGCTGTCTAATTATTATAAGTCAACAAGCACTGGATTTAAAGCATTACAAGTGCACCATCTTTCCAGCACTGCTGGTTCCTGAAGAATCACTGCATTTCTCCCAATATCTGGTTTCCTCCTCATAGCTCATCTCCTGAAATACTTACAGGTGGTCTATAAGAAAGATGGAGATAGACCTTTTAGCAGTTCCTGCTGCAACAGGACAAGAGGTAATGGCTTTAAACTAAAAGAGGGGAAATTTAAATCAGAGAGGAGGAAGATGTTTTTTACCGTGAGGGCAGTGAAACACTGGCCCAGGTTGTCCAGAGAGGTGGCAGATGCCCCATCCCGGGACACATATAAGGCCAGGTTGGACAGGGCTCTGAGCAACTTGATCTAGTTGAAGATGCTGACTGCAGGGGGGATTGGACTAGATGACCTTTAGAGGTCCCTTCCAACCCAACTTATTCTATGATTCTATCAACATACCTATGGGAGAATTTCATATTTAAATTCTAACACATGCACAGTGGCCAGAAGTTAACACTGCCTGACCTAGTCAGTGTGAGTAAACATACTAGACAAAAATTTTATCTTCTAAAATCAGACAGACAATACAACTTTCATGGCAGTAGAGTCTTTTAGCTTGAGCCTTAGCAGAAACCCACCAAATCAACCCAAGTTATAGACTCTACAGTATTATTCCATTGCTGTGTCAAAGAAGACCTTTTCTGCCTTGCCCTGTTTTTAAATAGCCTGATTAGATTAAGCCCTATTTCTGGGCTTTTTCTTATAATGAAACACCCACACACTTTGAAAGTACTACTGATAATCTTTATCTCAAAACCAAGCTCTGATTGTAGCATATCTTTATGTTTACATATGTACATAAAATAGTATGTAAAAGGAACAAATTGCAGAGCTTCATCCTTACACACGCTCACATTATGCTAATCTGCAGACACTTAATCAGGAAGGTTAATACATTACAAACACAATTAACAGTCAGAAGAGCCAGAGGAGGTTTCGACCTTTTCGACAAGGGCTTGAAACATAAAAATATTCTGATTATATATGAACCTTATCCAAAATTGCAAATTATATGTCCACAATGCATAAAATACAGTCAATTTCAAGTCACATCTAGGTAAAAATTGAAACAGTATTGAGCCACTGGAGCAGTTCTTCAATTGATCCAGCATCTTCTCGTATCCTTAAATATGGATAAATGCAATTTAATCAGCCATTCCCATTGATTAATTCCAAGTTAACCCAAGTATTTCTCCAGGAAACATGCAACTACAAAAGAAGAGAAAGTCATGCAGAACACAGCGTCCCCATAATAATCAGCAAGTTAGCAAGAAGGGGTGAAACCTCAGTCCCACCAGAATTAATGCAAAACTCCCATCAATTTAAATAGGACCACAATCATCCATCTAAAACTTATGACAGATCAAGGCTTAAGATAGTAGGGAAGTCTGTCCCTGGACAAAAAGAGAGATGAGCAGAAGTAACAGCTCCAGAAATGAAAGTTCATATGTTTTAATTATACCTTAGCAATTACAACCTGGATGAACTGGACTGAGCAAAAGCAGCAAAATGTATTCTGCTCCCTAAAAAGTTAAAAAACCCCCAAACAACCCAACAAACGAAAAGAACCCCACAATTCAGACTTCATGCCTTGCTTATCATTATCAGAGTGGAGACTGGGGAAAGGGATCCAGCTAGGAATTTGAGTTGGCGCAGAGAACCTGAACCTGCGGCTCCTCTCAGCAAGCCGGGGACAAGTGGCCAAATAATGTTTCCTCCCTCTGAAAGGCTTCCACCATCTCAATCATGCAGCAATGGCTCATGCCAGGGTAGATCCCTGGTGGAAGACTTCAGGCTTATTACTAACCTCACTTTCTGAGGCCAGGCCATTCACAGCCAAAAAGCAGCCTGACCAGCACTTGGCTATTGCTGTAGCAAAGCTGCGGCAACCAAATTTTGCAGAGAAGTGCATTCAATTAATAATGCTTCCCTGAGGTCCTTCTTGGAGACCTAGGGATGGAAGTTTCCATTTCTGAAAGCCAGGCCAGGGCTATGTGATTATAACTAGACAGAAGAGCTTAACAGTTGCCTTTGCAAATTAACAAATTCACTAGCAAATACCTTTCCTTCAATAATAAATTCAGATGTTTCTTATCCCTCTTTTTCCCAGATTAAAGTCTCAATTTTTCAGTGGCAGCTACCACAATAAGGAAGGAGAGGTTTGGATGAAAAAAACTCAAATTTTGTACCATCTGTTAAATGACTTCCAGTCTGAGAGAACAGATGCTGGACTTCACTATCAGTTTTTGATTGATCTAGAAATATTTTGTTAATTTGGGCTAAAACTACTGCTAAGACAAAGTAATTGTCACAGAAAATATGAAATAGCAGCCCAAATTCTTGTCAAATTACCTGGTCACTCAGAAAAGATTTTGTAATTTTGATATTCATCATAAAGCATGAAGAAAAAAATTTTTAAAAAATCTTCCTTCAAATGAATGAGACAACACCCGAAAAACAATATATGCTCTGCTTATATTCTATAAATAATGCGAACAGCTCAAATGGTTCATCAGGTTCATCCAGTTCACCTGATCTGGATAGCAATGTTCTCTTCTTATATTACTGCATGTCTGCTGTTTTACTTCATGCATTACTTCTTGTATGCCTGTCCTGCACTCTCCTAGAGACAAATCAGTGTTATCTTCAGAGATTCATAGGATAATCACCTCTCAAAAACTACCAGGTCAAACAGGTGTACCAGTTAATACTGTATAAGACAGCATATGGTCTAACTATGTGTATTTCTACAGAGAACTGAACTGCAAGTTCTACATGTGTCAAACACCAAAATGCCAGAAGTGCCAAAACAATTAAGCCAATTATGGAAGTCAGATTCAATTACAAAATGATTGCTAAGTTAATTGTGGCATAAATACAGAGACTTAATTTTTACTACATGCACTGAAAATTGTTTCATCTATCAACAGCTCTGGTTTTTCTACCTTGCATGTGACTGCAAGGAAGCAGTTTAATGTGGAAAAAATACATAATTGTGCCAAAGGACGTGCAGTATTAATTTTAAATTTTCAGCAGCAATATACAGAACAAATGAATTTTCTCTATATAATGCTTTAATACTTGTGTGAAAGAGCATAGCTATATTCAAAATGCAGTGTTCAGTTGTTTGCGTAGTTTCAGTTGAAATGTTTTTTCATTTGTCAGATTATCGATTCTTCCTCATGTTTTAAAACAATCTGTACCTAATTTAACCTATGTTATTTAAGCTTTCTATGCTTCCCAAAACATTATGCCAAAGCAGATTTCAGTATGACTGACGATGAGAGTTTTAGAAATGGTACTGTTGCAAAACTAAGAGCTGGTGTAATGTATTTTGCTGTAACAGATTTTCACTTTAACAATAAAATCTTTCAACCTTCTGGGCCCTTCCCCCCACGCCCTTACATGACATTTTTAAAAAAAAAAAAGAAAGCCTTCTCCATCTTCGACTGTTACCCCTATAGCTGACAGAGGGGCACTCTGTATTTTAGGCATAGATAATTCCTTTAGGTCTAGAGGATTTTTGTGCACTGATGCAAGTCAATGAAGCATTGTGATGTTTTAGTCACCAAATGTAACTGCAGTTCTCATCAAATGGTATAAAATGCATTTGTCGCCACCAATATTATATATTTTATAAAAAACAAAACCACAAACCAACAAAAACCTATCTATCTCTCCTTGACGGTCAAAACCAAAGCATTCGAAACATGTATTGGAATGCACCAAATTTCACAGATTTTCCCACTTTTTTTTCTATTTTCATGGTTATAAAATACTGGAGGTCAGGATTACATAATGACATAGTCACTTCACACATTCCTCAACTTCGCAAAGAGAGTAAGATCTGCACTGTTAACCACAAACTCTTCTTTGTACTTTCATTTATTAGACTAAGTCAGTATTTCATTAATGATGTAAGTGCTTGCAAGCAAACATGAAGAAAAACTCCTCCTTTCAAACAGGTCTGACAAATGATGCAATATTTTGACAAAGTTCATCCCCCTGTAACATCATAACATACTTGGAAAGTCACCAGCATTTTTAAAATTGCACCTCTTGGCAAATAAAACAAGCCACTATAAAATGAGATGCGCACTAAGTATTTAGATGCACACACATTTGGTCATGCAAAGAGAAACAATGAACAGTCAACTAAAATCCTGTGTTGACCTTCAGAATTAAAGAGTTAAGACTGAGGTACACAGAACATCATTTTATACACAAGTTATCTGACTTCATATTTACTTCATGTGAGTTTAGCCAGAAGTATGGTCTTATATACAACATCTCCAGCTGAAAAGCTTCCCATCTCCAGCATGTGTTGCTGAACCTCAGTTCTTTCCTCCTGCTCACTAATGTGTCAATGTGATCATTTGTGGAATCTTGCTATAAACTAGTTGTGATCTAGGCTGAAACATCTCCCCCATGTCAAACGAAGAGGCTGAGTGTTTCTGCATGGTTTTTGTTTTGAAACAAACTAGTGATAGATTGGTTTACACAACTGGGGTCATGGAGTGAACTGCAACATTGCATGGGGGAACCAAAGGGGCACAGGCATCCATTTCACCAGCAAATAAAAGCAGGTGCACACACACCATCATTTGGCAAAAAGTAGTGCAGAAGTAGACCCACCAGAGCTTTCCATGTAAACACCACGTCTATGAAAAAGCTCTATTCTGCTTGATACTTATGTATCCCAGCTGACATCCAGATATTCTGAAGAATTTCATCTTTTTATAAGCAATATACGAACATCTTCCTCACATAGAAACATAAAGCTTCAGCTTAAAATTGCAAAGAATTCAGCTCAAGTGTGACCAAGGCAGTAACACTTTTAGAAGACTGAAGACAGTCTACAATAACATCTGATAAAGAGCTATTGCCTCTTCACTAATTGTGTCTTTGCACTAATACTTAGTAATAACTATGTTGAAAACAAATTTGTGCTCAAAAAAAAAAGTGAGAGAAAGCAGAGGCCATGTAGGATAGTAACACAGTGCAAAAGGAAGACAGAAATGCCATGAGAAAACAAGGGAAGTGAAATGATGCAAGACCAATGAAGCATATTAAAGGGGAAGTAAGTTTTTTACACTGAGCAATGGTAAACTGGGTAATATGATACTTCACAAATAAATAATCGCTAAAAGTTCATATTCCAGTGCCTTATGTCACCATTGAACTCTATGTAAATCTTTTACTTTTAAAAGAGAGAACCACTCTTAATTGACCATATCATCTCAAACTTAGTCTAGAGAAAATTCTCACCTTTACAGAAAATGAGTATGATGCGCTTTGGTTTAGATCCAAAAACATATAGAGCATATATGCCAATGGGTAAGAACAGGTTTTGCCCTTAAGAAAAAGGTGAGTTACATGACACCTACTGCCACAACGTGCTTGAGACTGTGGTCACTGGGATGAGAAGCACTTGGATGGAAGTCAGCAGGTGGGCCCAAAGCTGGATCACTACTCCTTCGTACTAGAAGTGGTGTGCCTAGAAGACAAAATAAAGAGCAATGGTTCAAGGGTGCTACAGGAACACAAGGTAAAGCTTCACAAGGTTTAACTAAGAGAGGCGTACTGCATTTAAATGTAAGTTTATCTGTGGCAATATTCACCTGGCAAATCACCAGATTTGATGGGCTTGTGCCATTGAGTATTTACTAAGCTAAAGATAAATGGGTAACTCCCTACATTAACTTCATTTAGCATCTAACGTGCCTTGGGCTGGCTGTGCAAAGACAGCCTAAATAAGGATATCAAGAAGAGAGAGGAAAGATTTTATTCACAGCAGATCTGCCTCCCACTACCGACTGCCAGGATTCCCAGGGAACAGACGTAGGCAGTTGCAGTTCTTTCAGAGAAGCTGTAGACTCAACAGCTTCCTCTTGCAGGCACCTCCAAATAGGATCACCAACTATTCATGTCTATTCACGTGCTGTCTGGGAATAACCTCAAAGACCAGTCAGCAGCTTCTAGCGACACAGCTGCCCAGTTAGCAGAACATGCTACAGAATGCTCCCTGAAAAACTGACAGGTGGGACAAGAGGGAAAACATCTTTAGCGATATGAGAAAGGAATTTCTCACATTATCCAAAAAATGAAATTAAACAAAAATGTCCTTTTTTTCCCTCCTCAAGTCTTTCCAAAATAATCTATCCATAGGCAAACAAAATAATTGAAGAGAATACTGGTTTAAGACAGTAATTTTTCAAATACTGCAAGTGAGAGAAAACAAGATTACACAAGACTACAATTTTCAGTTAGAATATTAATTATAGTGGCTGGGACTGATGGTAGCCATAATTACTAGATCCATAGTAGAAGTTTGAACATGCAACAGTTTCCTCATTGGTGCGAAGCTAGCAAAGCTGGAGTAGCTGCACCACGTTCACTCTCAGCACAGCTTGTAATTCTAGATAGAATAAATACCAGCACCTGATGCTGAGGAACAACCAGAAAGTCTAATGTTCTTATCCTTCCTTATAGCAAGAGCAGTTTTTCTATGCAGGTAATCCATTCTATGTCCACTTTTGCAGGAAATCAATAAGAAAAGCAAAACTAGGACTGAAATTTGTGTCCTGGTACTGAGGGAATGCTCAAAAATCAAAAGGTGAATACTTGGTTTAGTCCCAAGTGAGAGCTATGTGAGTTTTTACAAGGAGATTCTGAAGAAAGGGATTAATTACCAAATTTATGCATTTTGTGTGATTTTTCCAAAGGTGTCAGTAGGTCAAAAGGAACCAAATCTCTCCACTCGAATATACCTGTTCTTCACATGGTGCTGAAATTTTTTTCTGCTCTAAGCACATTTAATGAGAAGGTGTAAAAAAGCTAACGCCAAAACGGCTGGATTTTTAAGTTACTTCCTTCTTTAACATAAATACTTATTCCACAAAATAATTTTTTCTATGTATGACCAAAGTTTCTGATAACTTGTGTCCCATTTCCAGTCCCTCTTCAATACAGCATAATTTAATCTCCAACTCCTTCTGACATAAATATGAATAGTACAGAGAAATGCTCTTGCTAAACTACCAAAAAGCCCTCTGCATTTGTAAAACTTTCACAACTCAATGAAACATATTCCAAATTAAAATTCAAACATGCTGTTGCTTATACTCTTCAAGGCCATCATCCCAGCCCTCTTCTCATTTCTATCCTCCTTTTTACACAATGAGGAATTAACAGTAAGTCAAAGGGTAAAAAACATTCAGTCAACTAAAGAGGCTGGGGGGGGGGCACCCCAAAAAAATTGCCTATATCAAGCTCACTCCTCCCAAAGACAAAACTGAAATGTGATTTCTCCTTTTCCAGAGCTGTCTTCTACAACCAACTCCTCATTTATCTCTCGTTCCTCCGACTGAAAGAAAGATGAAGTCTCCCATCACTATGGCTCCTGGGACATGGGACCCTCATTTGTTCCAGGGCCTCCCAGCTTCGACAGCAGTTGAAAGATGTCTCCTGTACCACACCATTCACATAACACTTGTCTAGTAAGACAGGACCATACTTCAGCACTTGTGTCTGCTCCCTGCATCAACTGCTCCAAGGTGCTGTTTTTACCACATCCTCTTGTCCTCAGTTTTGAAGACCTCCTTTCACTTGCTTTCTCCTACTGTTTTCCAGTGAAACTAATGCAAAATGACATTAACCAATTCTCAGTGTACAGCTGTCAACTTTGAAACCAAAGTTTGTTGGAGCAGCAGGACCACGGAGAATACTGTTTTCCCATTTGGGAAGATGGCCTTGCAGCTTATTTGCTTTCTTTTTATTCCTACAAGTTTATGCTTACTGCCATGAGACTATGAAATTTATGGCACTTGTCTGGAACGCTTTCCTACTTGCACAAAGACAAGTGGACTTTTTGACGATTGTTTACAATGCTTTATCTTTTCTCCCAATTTGTTGTAAATTTTAGGGTCTTGCAGATCATTTTCTTGTTGAAGAGAAACTATTTTCTTAATCTTTAAAAAATATATTTACTGACATATTCTTGTACAGAGATACCACAAATCATAACATCTCTGTGAATCAAGCCAGCTGCAGTCTTTTGCTGAAATGATCCAAGAAGTTCTTCTGGCCCTTACATGCATACACCACAAAGACACGGGAGCACAAAACCAATCTTTTATTAGACATTGAACCTCTCTCTAACAGAGGAAAACAAATGGCAAGTGGGAAGATTAGACGAGAGACTTGCTCTTCCTCTTTGTGCAGAGAACCTCTTACTCTCTTTCTGGAGACAGCAACTCTCAGCAGCTCTCTGAGCTCACCAACTCTCCCTCAGCTCTTCTGTGGCTCAGACTGCTCCCAGCTATAAGACGACCCTCCCTGCAACCCAGTGCCTCTCAGCCCACACTTCTCCCCAAGTTCCTTGAGTCCTTCAGCCTCTCCCTGCCTCTTCTGTACTGCATGCGCAGGGCTCTTGGAAGCCAAGCATGCTCCCCTGCACTCCAGAAGAGAAGAGAGATGCCTCCCCAAATCCAACTGCCTAGGACTCAACCTGACTCAGGAGCTGGACCACATCCAGTACACCTAAACACTCCGAATTTGTTCATCACTGTCTTCCTTAGACATGGATAAAACTTAATGAAAAGAAAAAGCATCACTGATGTCTATAGTACGTCTGTAATAAATGGTAATTATAACATTTACTTAAGAGACACTGTCATCCATTTTCTTCTGTCAGGAAACAGAATATTGCCTTTTTCCTTATTGCTTCCCTTTTGTCATGCTGCGTTTCCATGTTATTCTACTCAAGTTCTTGCATTTGTGCTGAACATTTATAACAACAGTGTAAGCTCAAATGGAAAATTTACCTTTTCCCTGGATGACGAGACATGAAAGCTCCTTTCTGGATACCACGTTGATCATACAAATATGTTCTTTACACGCACAACTGTTTTGTGCCAGGAGTAGCACTTTCTATTTTAAACTTAGGAACTCAGTTTAAAAATCTAGTTATCCTCATCTTGCTGCACTGCATCAGTAATTTACAGACAACAAGAATTCAAACACGTGTCCAAGACTGAAGTTTTTCTCATGACGACAGCTTGTAACCTCAATCCCTTCAGGGTGTATTTCCCCTTCTTTCAAAATTTGCACAGAGTACCTTCTATTATGGTATCATAGCACCTTCTAAGTGCACATGGATGTCTCAGCCTTATTTACAGTATACACTCTTTGATGGAGCTGATGAGAAAAGCCCTGTGGTTTTTTCCTCCCTTAAAGTAAACTCTGTATTGTTCAGTTTCAAGTCATGTAGATCAACCTTTTCCTTTTGCTAGCATCACCCTCAAAAATTAGTATCTACGTAGATTCATGGTTAACAGTGTATTTTCCCTGAGCTCTTATGTTTTGGAAATATTTTTTTTTAACTGCAAATATGGTTGAAACAAGCATATGGTAGAAACCACACTTAGATTTAAATTGGTTACATTAGGAAAAAAACAGAAGAGATAAGTTCTGCCATTTGTGCACAATTAAAAACTGAAAACTTGCATCAACACAATGGCAAAAGAAACATCCCCATGCCAGATGCAATCTTATTTTCTTATTTTGTTTGAGGTTGTCTGGGGTTTTTTTGTAAATCTTTCCAAAAGGCTGTACATAGACATTAACATGTCCCCTGAACAGGCATGCACTCTGCCTCACTTGAGCCCTTTGGCAGATCAAAAAATCAGCATTTGAGGTTAGGAGAGGGTTGATGGGTTTAAGAACACTGTACAACCTCAGGTAAACAATGTAAAGTTTGGAGTCTACGATCCAAACATGGCCGGTGGAACTTCAGAGCTCCAGCTGTCCCTCCTGGGGTACCCCTAAACTCTTCAGAGTCTTCAGGGTCTGAGTTCCAGCACCAAATTTGAGATCTAAATTTAGACAGTTGAGTATCGCTCAGGGTGACCACTACCTAAAACCCTTCCTTAATTTTGCTCTTTTGCTCTTAAGTATCCTTGCTCAAGAAAGCACAATTCACCTCTAGGCTGAAATTCTTTTGTTCTTTGGGATCTAGGTTGCAGGATGCTGTTACAGAGCCAAATTCAGAAAACTGCTGAAGACAGCTAGAGCATATCAATCGTGAGCAATTTCAGTAGGCTGTGCCATCTCTGATGCAGTCCAATTATGTACTAAAAATCAATTTTAGCATTGCTTTGGGTGCAAACACTCTAGATGACTTTGGGGTAAGCTGACAAACCAAAGAACACAGGAAATGCGAGCACGTGTTGCCACTGCACCACAGCGGCATCAGTGGCATCTCATGGATTATAAGGTCTTTTTCGTTCGTTTGTTTTTTCAGGTAACGGGGAAGAACTATTTTAGAGGAGAACAAAAGATACACTTGGACACAATATCATAAATGGCTAGAAAGAGATTTACAATAAATCACCTATGCAGTTAAAGTCATAATTTTAAAGTCTGCTCCTGCATATAAAAATGCTGACTATGATGGGAAAAAAGCTGTCCATCAAGTGTGTATGAAATTGTCAACTGTTAAAGGCCATACCCATGACAATTACTCTGCTGCCTGCTTTCAAATTACACTTGCCTAGACAGACAAATTATTTTCTCACCTGCATATACCTCAAAAATACTTTTTCAGAGATCCTTCTGAGCAAATCACAACAAATTTTCCAGTCAGAGTTGAAACAAAACACCGTAAGTACCCTATGCATACACACATAAATGTGAGCACAGGTAGTTCTTGGCTGGAAGATCTCTGAACAGACACAGCAAAACCATTTAAACCAGCAAGTCAGAATTACTTTTCAGCTGGCCTTGTCATAAAACAATTCAAGCACTGCAAACAAAATATTACAACCAGGATATTAATTTATATTTAAATATAGGAAAGGTCATTAACATATGCCTATTTTTCTTCTTTATACCAGAGAATTTTCATGTTAACAGACATACAGACAGTTCTGCTGGTCAGCGTTTTTTGAAAACACTAAGCAATCCAGTGGGGGTGAATTTGATCACCCAGAGATTTATTAGTTACTACAACCTCAGGCATCATGTAAAGGTTGTGCCACGTACTTAAAACGTAGCTGACATTAGCTTGTACATTCTACCTTGCGATAGGGCTGTACCACTTTTTTTTTTTTTAATATATAATGCTCTGATAACATGACCTTTATGTTTAAAGCTAACTCAAATTGTTCAGAATAGCACCTATGAGTACAATTTCAGATCTACAGCTATCCGTTCTTTCCAAAGTGCATATTGCACTTTTTGAATTCCCATGGATACAAGATTAGATTAACTAGGATAATGTAACAGTAAAGACAATTGACTTAAATCTATAAACAGATACTTCTAACAAGATGTCTCTCTTACATATTAACCAAATGCAGAACAAAGTATTTCCCTATCACTCTAAATGTGATATAATTTTTCTTACAAAGAAACAAAAGGCAATCGCCAAGTGAAAGCCAATAAAGGTTTTAAACAGAGATTGTTTTGGAGAAGGGTGTTCTTTGGTGCCATAAATTTCAAAAGAATTATTTTCTCTGGTTGCATGTTCTATAACATCAAGTTACGAAGCACAAGAACTGTTCTCACAGTTTTTATGATGAGAATGAAATTTCTCTAGTGGTGTCATTGGCTGAAATGGTGCCTAATGAAACAACGATGTAATATTTACATTTACAGCTTTTGGAGTTTCAAAGGTGGACATGTAAGAATCACCTACGTATATTATTTCACTAATAAATTTAATCTAGATCCCATTTTCAGGATCAAAATCCACACCCATATGAAAAGAAGTTAACCACTTATCTTAAGGCACTAGGATACATATGTATCTACAGAAAAGGCACAACTAATGCTGCTACTTTCTCCCTGTCTCAAATTTTCTCTCAAGAAAGCTGCCAGCTGAATGACAGGACTACAGTTTGGGCCTTAACCAGGTATTCTTTTCTTACACTTAAGGTCACAACATACATCTATCTGATCTACAGTAATTTCAGGATCTTCTCACCTCTATCAATACAGTGCTCCCATTTCAGCTCTTCATGAGACAGACAGGCAGGGTGTGCAGAGTTACTGGAGTGCTGGGAGCACCATCACTCCACTCCAAAGGCTCGTGACCACAGGTGTCATGAGAAGAGGCTGGGCAGAGGGGAAGGAGCTGCACTAGAATCCTCCTGAGGCAAAGACTAATCATCTCACTCACAACAGGGAGTTGTGATTTTTTTTTCCCCGAGCTCTAGGAAAATGTGCCACTCTTATGCTTGCTGGGCAGACTGATTAGGAGCTTTGTGAGAACACACTGGCCATTACCAGCAAGAATCAGCAATTTCCACTACAGGCCAGGCTTTCTCTTACTTCTTGTCCAGGTGAAACATCTTGAATCATACTATCATTGTGCACCTACTGACTGATGCACATTCAACTTTCAGCTTCAGACATACAATTAAAAATTAGAGCAGCTTCAAACATTTTATGCTTTCTAATTACCATTTGGAAAAAAAACCCTGTATTATATTAGAATTTCCCACATGCTAAGATTTTTTCCTTTGGTTTGGGTTTTTTTTTTTCTTTGTTTAAATGCAACCTCTTTCAAATTGCATTCAGATATCAATGGAAACTAAACTTCAGATATACTTAAAACCACCAGTCTTAGTCATCCAACTTGCTGGACAGAGCGAAAAAACATTCATCTTAATAATAACTGGGGGGTTTTAAGCAGCATATTATCTGTAGTTACTGAATTTAAATCAATCATTTTAGGCTAATATATCCTATAAGACTTTAAAACTAATAGATCTCAGACTCTCACACCTCATTATTATTCACAGATTGAAAGGTGAAAATAAGCATTTCTTCTATTTCAATTCCCAGCCCATTTCTCAACTTCAAATGAAACACTTAATGAACTGTACTAGTTGAATACACTGACACAGAGAAAATACTCTGTGCACCTGCAAAAGAGGCCATGCTGCCAAAAGCTGGTTTAGCACTTCAGCTAACATCAGTTACAGGTGCTTATGCAGCCACTTTTCCACAGTTCAATGGTTTAATTTTCTTTAAAACTTTGGCAGCTAAACTGTACAGCTTGAATATCACTTTGGTAGCATTTTATTGCTAGCAGTAGAATAGTATAATACATTTTTTTTTTGTAATATTTAAATGGTTATTTAAAGAAGTATCACAAATTACAGCATCAGTAAAGGTTTTTGTAACATTTAAATATAACCTGTGTTTTAAATATCTGATCTAAACTAAGAAGCTTTTCTGTTTTCACCTTTCCTTAAAAAAGAAGTCCTATTACCATTATTTTATATTCTGGTCATTGCAAACTAGTTTCAATCTCAAATTTCAAACTATTTCTTCCCAATTTTAAGAGACATTAAGATGAAATAGCGAAGCCTCCTAAACTTGAAACTTTCTGTGAGGTTTCAAGGAACGATAAGAGCAGCTATATTGGGTCCACCTCACCCATTATCCTGCATCTAACAGTGGTAGAAAATACTCAGGGAGAGAGCATAACACACTGTTGTATCCTACGAGCTTGCAAAAAATAATGTTTGAAAGTTTTCCACATCAGAGTGGCATCTAAACCACCATATTTTAACAGTCAGTGATACTGATACGCCACCTCCTGTGAATTTCTCTAATTCTATTATCTCATTGATTTTTGGCCTGTAACACCAAATTGCACAACTTAGTTGAACACTTCATGAAAAAGTTAGTTTAGGGTTGTTTTGCTTTGTAATCTGTTGAATGACAGTTTTGTTCAATAAACCTAGTTTTTACATGGTGAGGAAAGTGAATAATCATTTCCTATTAATCTGACAATATTTAAAGTGGTAAAACGACTATTTCTGTAGGAAAGTTAAAAAAGGACCCAATCACAGAGAGTTATTTGTCCCTTTTTGTGGGAGGGTTAAGAAAAGATAACCAAAATACTCTGCAGGATTCATCTTTCTGTGGACATATCACATTCTTCTTTTACTTAATGTCCACAGTAAACAGACTTCCTTCTAATAAAGTAATGAGTTGCAAAGAAAGCAGAACATAAATCAACAGCCAGTCTATGGGAAATTTATGCAACATATTGGGAGGGAAGAGCATCTTTTGCCAACTACGTTCAGGAGTAGTAAATACACAACTCCCCTTTTTGCTTGGATGAGATTCTAGATATCTGTTGTGAGAGACAATCAAAATCTGAAGTGGCACTTCAAAGTAAAGAGAAAAAAAATTAACTATCACCTAAGGCTCTTGAAAGAGTAAGTTAAATAGAAAGCAATGAGAAAGAAGCACATGGCAACGGGCAAATTGAATTATTTCACTGTTACTTGTAACTTCTCTTACTGATGACTTCCATAAAGATGGGTTCATCTGTATACTGGAACTTGTTCACATGGAAGCAAATAGTAAACGATCATTACTGAACAAACATTTAAAAAAAAACCCTGTGTAAAACTGTATTAGTTTGGTTTCTTAAGAAAAAAACCCAGTGATCTACTAGCTCAAGACCTTTAGTTGAAGGTTTGTTTTTTTTTTTTAACTTGAACACTTCTAAACTATCAATCAGCCAAGCTCAGCAGGCTCATTTTCAACCTGAAATACACATTTTGTCACATTGCCTCAGAGCTAATACAGGACACAGTACTGTAGAGATCTATAAACACACATACACACTCATTTGTCTTACCTCACACTAAAGTGTACTAATAGAGATTGTACTATAGACTTTCAGTATGATTTTATATTTTCGCCTTTCAAAATCTTCAGCTACAAATATTTAGCTTACTAAGTGGGTTGGTCTGTTTCTTTTTAAGATACTACCTTTGAAACTAGCTAGGCATAACAATATACAAATACACACAAAACTAGCAACATCACAAAATGAGTAAAATGGACAAGAATCTGAAGAAAAACATTGGCATCAAATAAAGTGGGTTAAAAAATCAGCATAGACTTTTGTAATAGAATTTATTCCATCATTCTAAGTCCCATTCATCACCCTCCCCAAAACCTTCCCTGAGGCAATAGAAGGCTGGAAATTAACATCTTGGCTAGAGAGCAACTGCAGGAAAATGGGTAACTTGTGATGAAAAAAATATTTTTCTGCCTACTTAACATATTTTTATGGGGAAACACCCTCGGCCCAAACTAGGGCATATTAAACCAAGTGCAAAGGGAATAGAGACAAGAGGAATAATTGATGAGAAACAATCTTTGGGGAAATCAGAGGCAGAGGGGCTATTACAAAGAGTTCTTCAGTAACAAACTATGCACATATATTTATTACTGACGCTACTGCGACATTCTTGGGTAGGAAGAAGAGACTAGCTTGTTTTCTAAATGGGCAACCCAAAGACAAAGAAACAAATGGAAATTAAAGATATAGATATATCTTTACAGAAACCATTGCTGTATTCTCTTGCTGCAATACAAAGACAAACTTTAGCTATGCTGGTGCAAAGCTCATTTCCATGAATCAAGGACAACTAAGTAATACCAAGCTTATGTCATGAGGTCAAAATATACCAAGCCTGCACTCTGACTGAAATGAAAAGTTATCTTCAAACCTTTAGCTTGCCTGAGAATAGAAACCATTTATTTCAGGAACACAAGTAGACTTTAATTGATCATCACAATTCTTTAAAAGCAGATTAAACTGAATGCTGCAGAGGAGAAAGATCTATCAAGCAGTGTCATCCTCACAACACCTGTGACAAAGAGCATAGAGCAATGTTTGATATCACTGCTATGAAAGCAGCCTCCCAGTGCAGAGAAGGAATAAAGTCCTATGTGCTTAAGGAAATAAGCCATATTGCCTCAGACCACACAAGGCAGCATGTGCTTCTATAAAGCGATTGTTTTGAAACTTACCAACTTCAAAATGCTAATTTTCCATAAATCACACAGAAGAGAATTATTATATGCATATAGTACACTCAATGTATTAACAAACATCAGAACACCCAGCAAATATACTGACATTGCAACATTAAGATGAACAGTACAGCTTCTATGTAAGAAAATGTGTCTTTCCTACTTACTCTGCCAGAGCATGTATGCAGTATACAAGCATTAGCAATATTTTAGCAAATGAATAGTTTCAGTTCATATCTTTTTTAATAACTTTCAAAAAAACCCATAATCATGTTGTTTCCTCTGTATTTAAAAAGACACTGTCTGTATATCCATAGTATCTCAACGACAGATTGAAAGAGAAATAAACAAATATATGCTGTTTAAAATGCCCCCAAGCCTATTTAGAATAATTCCACTTCAAAGCATATGAGAAAGAAGGAATTTGTTCTGAGCTCTGAAGTCACTATGTCCATACCCTGCAGATAGCAATTTAAACCCTGTCAGGCCTATCAAGGGAGAAACTTCCAAAAACTCCTGGAAGAAACCTTACCTTCAAACCCCTTGAACTTCAAACTAAGGCACTGCCAATAGAAGCATCTCTGTTGACTGACTTAGCAATCCAAACACATAGGGCCATTCAAACTAAGCAAGTGTTTTAACAACCCCATGAAGCACAATTTAAGCTAGAAAAAGACCAAAACCACAGGAATATATTAAGCTGATTACATTTACTCTCCATCTGAAGCCCCTAAAACTCCTCTAAGGAAATTCCATGAGAGTGCAAGTAAACTTTCTCAAACGCTAAAAAGACATGGTCACAACACTGACTGCATCAAAACGGAAAATCACAACTTTCCAGGCTAGTACTGTTATTATCCTGCACTAGATCTACTGAGGGCTGGAGCATTCCCAGGTAGCAATCTCTCTTTTCAGGAAACAAGTGTCCACTGTGAAGGCACTACAGAGAATGTCTAAAACTGAGAGTACTGATTGTTCAAAAGCACAAATTCTTCAATATAGCTTGAACTTCAACTCTCATTGCCATTGCTAAGCTTATTTTGAGAGAGGGAGACTATAATCAACCATGCCAACCATTACTTGCACCCAGGTCTTCCACCTGCCTAAAACGCTGATCACAGGAGGGGTGTGTTTATGTGTATATATACATATACATAAAAGAAGAAAATCTTCAAAGATTTGCTATAAAGCAAAGGCATGCAAATTTTGAAATACCAAAGTAAGGCCTTTCAGTGAGAAAAGCAAGACACTTTCCCTACTTAGCAGTGAAAACTTCNCACTTAAGGGTGCATGGAAAATCACAAGATGGCTTATGAGGGCAAACAGAACTACAAATATTAAAAACTCAAACTGTTCAGCTAATTTAATTGAGAAGCCGTATAAGAAATTGAAAGCTCTCCTACTAAAAACCAAGCACCTGTACTGGCATATACACATACTTGAAGAGTATAATGACACAGTAGTGCTTTTTCAAAAAGAAGTAACATNGAGTTCACAAGAGACTTTTATAACCTGCTATATCAAGCACTATTATAAGCAATTATTTCTTTAACCTCAATTTTAACACTAATAATGGCATAAATTCATTAAAAAGCTGAATTTTATTGTAATAGTCAACAATCAAAGTAACCTAATTGTATCTGCTTCCTATAATGCTTGTATTCAGAAAACAGCTTCATGAATCTTCAATCTGATTCCCAAAGAAAAGGAGAAAGAGGANCTTGACATTAGCTTAGCAATAGCCTGCACGTTACTGCTTGAAGGATCATGGATGCAGCAGTTTCATGAGCAGAAGATTACTAGTGGGTAAACATTTATTTGAAAAAGACTTAATAAAACCCTCTAGTCCGAAGCTGGCAAACATCTAAAACAAAGCATTTTGAAAATATTTTGGAAAGATCACATCAATTTAATATATACCCCATTAGTTGCTACCATAAAGTTGTGTTTTACCACTCTTACATTGCTAGTCCACTTCTAATAACTAACAATAAACATGTATGTGTTCAGAAACCTCGAACTATTAGTTAGAAAACCCCAGACAAGACTATTTGCACATAATGTTAGTATCACCAATATACATAACCCCATCCATCATGGGCTCTCTGAAGATTTTAATACACAAGAATGTCATCCACTACCTCAGCAAAGCTATCTTTAAGATGAGAGCATGACTGTTTAATCATACATCAGCAATGAAACAGCAGTTTGGAACAGGGAAAAAAGGCAATCACTCAACAAGGTCTGCAAAGGTAAGTCCCTGTTCTGCAAATTTTTCTCTGCTACCTTCTCTGGTCAAAGAGAAAAATTAGGATATCATATACTCAAAAAACCAAACCAAACAAATAGAACACACAGTCATAATCAATGTCAACAGAGTAATTACTCGATCACCTACATACAAGCACTTCCAAATATTGCATCATTCCAAACACTTGTTAGTTTACTAGTTATCACACCAATGAATATACTCACACACAATTTGCCAAAAATCCAACATAATACATTCTCCTGCTACAAAGAGAAATGACCAACAACAGAGACTATGTAAAATGTATTAAACTGCATTTGATTAGAAAGCAAAACCGACTTGTGCAGAAACAAAAAGGAAAGAAATGTTTCTTAAATTACTCTAATATAACAATTTTAAAGAACTATTGCTGCATATTTAATCTATTAGAAATAATTTTGTCTGATTACGTAAGCTCAGACCACAAGGAAACACAGTTAGAAATGACATCTAATCCCAGAGAGCATCATGATCTTGTGGTAACAATGGCTCAAAACCTAATTGTCCATCTTGGTCTGGTTCCAGTGAAACATCTAAGTTTATTCTTTTAAGGATATAAAAGTTCAAAAGTGATGCTCAACACACAACAAACTTTATGCCAAGCAGGAGAAGGGCTGACGAGCTGGACAGCCAGAAGACCATCTCCGACACAGAATTTTAAAATAAACTTTCACTGGGGTGTAGGTTACCTTACATTCATCATGGGATAGTCCTGCAGCTAAAAAGTATTCAACATGTGATTTCACTGTTCATTGCAAGGTTTTGCCTACACACAGTTTTATACACAAGAAACAAGGTAAAAAATGGCAATGAAGAATTTACAACAGTATTTGGGGTTAGAGATGTTGAAGTCTACCCTTCACTCTATTTTTCAAATGTGTATCAGCTGTTTAGGCATTTAGTTGTCTGTATCATTCTTTGAAAATTGTTGTATGTCCACATCNAAAGAGTAACTAAAACAATCAAAAAACCATCATGAAGATACCTATACATACCTCACTTTATTTCCTACCTTAGTATTCAGAAGTGACAAGTATCAGCCAATACCATCTGTCTTCCTCTAAGTAAAATCATGACTACTTAACACCAAGGAGAGGAGCAAGAGAAAAGCTACAACTAAGTTTGTGTGCACTCAGCCATCATCCATCAAATAAAGCAAATGAAACACCAAGTGAATCACGAAGGCACTTCCAGCTCAGTGACATCTCTATAAAATGGATCCTCCATAAATAAATTAGTGCTCTCCTTCCTGACCATGTGGACTGAAAAAATAAAAAGAAGCTGACATCATGAAAAAACCCAAAAGGCTAAACCTCTTAGTCCCACTTTCCTATTCCACTAGCTACCATGCGGGGAAAGTCACTAGAAAAAAACCCTCAACTACTAGATGTGAAAGGAAATCAGAAGGGC
>VYZX01026340.1:65768-78371 GCA_013401335.1 Brachypteracias leptosomus
GCATTTAGTTGTCTGTATCATTCTTTGAAAATTGTTGTATGTCCACATTGCTAGTGTACTCTGAGAAGTTCTGCTCACAAGAAACAGTCTCAGAAGGCAAACTCTTTCTGCTGCCAGTTCAGCAACAGCGTCTCAATGTTCTTTACTTACCCACAGAAATATTAAAATCAGTAGATCATTTCTCCAGTTTCAAACAGCTGATTGAACACATGAAATGGTTGTGTGCTTCTCTAAATTTTATAATATATTAATAGCTGACTTATTATTTGCCTTGTAGTAGGAAATTTCATTTTTTAGCCAATCATCCCATTTTCTGTCAAATGGGGATTTTTTTTTTTACAACAAATCTATATTTTTTTCATTGTCAAATGAAACAAGTACACCAAGATTTTCAGTATTAAAATAAAACATCCTTTATTATTTTGGTAGGAGAAACTGAGTACAATTTTTAAAATCCCCATCAGCCTTGATATTCTTTTGCACTAAAATTATGGATGAAAAACAGAAAGGGAACTGGAGGTGTAACTGAACCCAAGGCCTCTCTACAGAATCTATCTTCAGTACTCTTCTGCTCACTAAACCAAAAAAGACAAGATACTTGTGAGAGCTACACTGAATAGAAACAAAAAGCAATGTCCCTTCCTCCTCTTCAGGTTTCTACTTCTCAAAAAACTATGGTCCTTGGGTGTGCAAAAGTGCACATGACATCACCATTAGGTTTTCAAATGCATGACAGCAGGTTTCAGTAGATAAGTACCACATCTCCTGAGTATAAAAAAAAGTAAATTGTGTAGAAACAACTACTTCATCATGTCACTGTTTTGTTCATCACAGTTAACAGGAAAATACCAGGACACAAAACCTACTATCTACTACCAAATTGAGACCCATGTACCTAGCAGAAATGAATGACTATGTTTCCCTCAGTAATTTAGGTCCTGAGTGTCAGAAACAGTGGAATAATTTCCTAAACTGTTTTGAGGAGATATATGCCAAGTATTAAGAAAGTAATTTCATAGTAAGTAAAAAAGCACACTTACATTTTGTTCTAAAATTTTGCCAGTATGTGGAGGCAATGTAAGATATAAGGTACTTTTGGCTTTCAAGTCAAATATAAGACTGCTTTAATTCTGGATCAAAGTTACAGGTGACAAAGGGAAAAATAAGGGTAACTAATTCCACAATGGAAAAAATATGATTTCAACAGAGTCAAGCTTGTTGGTATTCTAAAGAGTTATCAACCACAAAAAAAACACCAACCTCAAAGAAGTAACCATACAATAAAGATAAATAAAAAATTTCCCCCATCATCACCACCTCTATCTAGCCAGCAAAGGATTTAAGGCTAGGTATAATATAGGATTAACTTAACTGGATCAAATATGCAATTTATATAAAAAGAAAAAAAATTGTCAGCAGTATCTCCAGTGTCTTTTCTAAAACCAGTGCTGATTTTCTCACATTTGAGAACAAGTGTTTAGTTTCATGTGCTTATTAAGCATCGAGCTCTAAGTATTCTCTGAGTAGATCATTAACCAGACAATGTTTCTAGATAAAACCATGGATCTAGTTTCATGGAATACAAAACATCCAACAGAAATTTACAGGCAAAATTGTTTCACAATCTGACAATTTATATAATAATGGATTCCCTGCATTTCATTCCTAAAGGCACTCTGCAAAAATACTCTAAAAGGTAAGCACATGATAGTTCCTGACGCACAGCTCTACCATGGAAAGCAACATTTGCTCACTACGTATATATTTAATCACATTCTTGCTCCCCAAATAAGAATAGCTTTTTAAAAAACATTACTTATTTTTGCTAGCAAGTGTGAGTCGATTCAATAATTAGATAGGGAGTCAGACAACTGTGTTTCATGCATCAATGATATTGATGCAACCAAACTGTTCTTCTGTTTCTTTATTTACTTTTCAATTTGCCTCTAATGGAAATAGAGACACAATTTAAGGTCGAGGGACTTGCAGAGGAAAGATAAAGGGAAAAAATAAGTCTAGAGACCTGTGATCCATGATGTAAAATCCAGAAGAGGAAACAATTACATTACAAAGTGCAGACTGACAAGTAGAAAATCTTTCATTTACCTCACAAAAGAAAACAATCTGAAAGAGAACTGTAGAGACAAACATGTTATATTTATGATTTCTATTTTACGAAGGAAGCACCCATTTTAACTTCAAATATATATTAGTATTGCAATGAAAACCAAATAGAACCCTAATTGGCTGATCTTCTCGTGTTATATTTCATCTCCTTTACACTCACAGTAGAAGAATTCCATAAAGACTATGAAAACTGAACTACTCAGTAGCTTCCTGGTGAGCTCAAGAGCTCTAGCATTTAACTGTTTTACAAAAAATTGCATGAGCCTGAAATACTCCTTACGTACGCCAGTGTGTCAGACAAATCACTCTCAATTATTTGTGGTTTTTTGGTTGTTTGGGGATTGTTTTGGTTTTGTTTGGTTGTGTTTTTAAGTTACGGTTTTTAAAATGTGGCTCAGAAGTATATGGAGAACAATCTCCACTTTCTGAAACGTGCTAAAATGTGTTTACACAATGTTATTTAAAAATACACAATAAATGAGGTGGCAAACCATTCAGCCATTGAATTTTTAGCCACAAACTTTTCCATACATCATGTTTACCAAAAACACAGCTCATATACGTACAAGTTAAGGCACAAATAAGTCTTTTCCCAAGATTTTTAGGTATGAGAAACTCCATTGTATCATTACATATAGAAAATGTTTTTTTCCTATATTCTAGAACATAGAAAAAACAGAATTGATCCATTAACACAGAAATTTGAATCTAAAAGTTTTCATGCAGCTTGAATTTCAATATTTTTTATATCAGGCATTAAAATGAACACAGACTTCCATTAGAAATTAGCTTACCCAGCCTTATGCAGTGAGATTTATTAGAAATTTCATTACAGCTCATTGTTTTTGTTAATCAGCCTTTTCCTTTAAAAATGTAATAAAAATAGATAAATGAACATTAAATTTCTGAAGTATTAATCAGACTTCTCCATGAGAGCAGTGGAACTAGAGGTAACATTTCTACCCTTACCCGCTTACACTCAGAAATGTTGCACACTGTTAGGACACTGTCAGCAGCACTTAAGAACATGGGGTGTGTTGGGAGATGAGCTCTGGTGAAATGCACAGAAGCCTCTCCTGAGCATTATTCATTTGCTAAATGCTGTCAGCATACTACTGCTCACCTTCAATCTGTTTTTGAAAGCTTCTACGTCTAGTATTTAGGTGACAGCTTAGCCTGCTCTCAATCCAACAAAGCATTTCCAACTGCTTTGTGTTCAATGCACAAGGCTCTACCTCTTTATAATTAGAAACCAGTGTCTGAACCCTTGGCCTTCGAGGCACACTGAAACAACACAGGGGATCAGTTTTGCAGCACTTCACGTAGCATCATCTGATATAAGAGGGAATTAAGTAGAAGCCTCTCCTAATCACAGTTTGTTCACCTGAAAGTCAGATAGGCAAACAGACCCTGCTGTGCAACTTCTTCAAAGGCAAAGAGCTGAACTGTTTGCAACCAGCATCTCCTTCTTCCCACCTCCTGCCCCCAAAACAAGGCACTAGCTCAGATAATCAGTAAAAGTATTTATACACAGCAGTTTTACACTCATTGAGCCCAGGTTCCTCAACAAAAATGCTGGGGTTTTTTTTCGATTACTCCGTCATTTGAAAATATTTTGCATATGTTTTATCTCTTCTGTTCTCAGAAAATTGCAACGAAGGATTGTCAGCAACCTACCCAGGCAAAGAAAGGAGAAAAAAAGAGACCCCAGCTCTATGGACAGGTGCAACACATAGCAGGATAAAAGGCTTGTGTGCAAGTTTGCCATGCTCAGTTTCAGTCTTCAGCATCACTTGTTCAAAAGTCCAACTTCTGTCATTACAATCATCTTCATTGCATTACAAGACAAACAAGATGTGGTGCTAAAAAAATTCTTAAACTATAAAAAATCAGATTACAGACACTCATAAGAAAAGAAAGAAGAAAGTACTATATATTGGTCAAAATATTACAAAATAACCATGCAAGATATACATACCCAGTTTTAGGGCAGAAGGAGTCACTTCAATCTCACCACCAATTGGCTGAAAGGCAGCCAGTTGAGCCGCTACCTCCGTCTCAAAAGAGTCAGGGCTATTTCTGTCTGTCAAATTGCCATTGGTGCCATCAGTCTTGTGGTGAGTTTCTTCCTCATCATAAACAGCAATCAGCTATCAAAACAGAAGATAACACAGTTTATATATTTGAAATAATCCCAAATTTTTTTTTTTTTTTTAATTAAAACTTAGCCATCATTGGGAGTACAAAAATCATGATCTTATTTCAGAACAGCTAACAATAAACACACATATTCAGGAGAGCACATACATTTGTGTTGAAATACATTAACTTCAATATGATTTGAGTATATGCTTCAACAGTGCCCTGTGCTGACACACTTTCCTCAGGGTTAGCATGCTATCATTAGTGTGTATTTTACACTGTGCCAAAACACTTAGGGTTGAACATGCTTAAAAACACAGAACAGCATTTAATTCTTGAGGGGTAAAGGGTGTTATTATTTTAAAAAATTTTAGTGCTACTGACTGGCACACTGCACAAAGGTAACACAACCACTGAAGCTGTACTGAGCAATCAGAAACATGTTTTATTAATAAGTACATAAAACTTACATTCCAAGGCCAAGATACATCCGACACAGTAGGGAGTGCAAGGTTTTCCTGGTCACCCAGCCTATGCCTTTGTAAGGATGCAAATGTCTTGGTCCAGCTAGGTACACATACACATTCCTACCCACCACACATCTATTATCTCCTCCCAGTCTTTCCTGGAAGCTTATATCAGCTGCATTGTTTCTGAAAACTGTTCCTCAGCCACTGACTCTTCCAGGACTTCAGGAACTCAGGGAGGTCAAGATCAAGCAATGACAGACTGCAAACTCTGCTGTCCAAACTCGCATTAATGCGAATATGAAAATAATTTCAAAAACACCAGAAAAATCTTTTTTTTGCCTCAGCTAGCCCGGCCTTTCACAAGGAACTTCCTTTTGGTCCTTACTGATCCCTTACAAAGGGATCAGATAACATGTATACAGCTTCATGGAAGAAGTGACTCAGATACACGTGGCTTGGTGTAAATTGTGTTACAGTTCCAGGAAAACAGTTAATTATGTCACAGTTTTGGGAAAACAAACAAGCAAAATATAAATTTCCAATGAATCTAAACTAATTAGAGGACTTGCTGTTCTCAACCAACAGGATACTTGACACCCCAGAGCCTTCTCCAAGAGCAGAGGAAGTAAGAGCAGCAGTTGAAGCACTTTGCCTGACCCACTGTCACTACCCATGGTGTAGTTCTCGTGCCACGCAATGACAAACGCTTTGTGTTGTACAAGATATCTTCATCTTAAGGTGTTCATTTATTTCAGTTTTTCTGAACTTCTTAGGATTATCCTAAAGTTTTTGTTAGCTAACCATGAAAAAGACCACAACACATGCAACTGGTTGGGCAATCATAGAATCATTAAGGTTGGAAAAGACCTCTAAGATCATCAAGTTCAACTGAATGTCAAGATATACAAAGAAACAAGTTTAAGGATTGGTTTACTACTTTCTCTGTTATTTTAGGGCATAAATACACACTCTCCGTGTACAAATATTAGCACATCAAATCATCTCTGACACTTTAGGAAAGTGTCAAAAATTACATCCTCTGATAAATAGTATAAACATTTAAAACACATAAACATTTAAAGAAGCTCACTTGCCTAAGGGAGGAAATGAATGTATGAGAGGGAAAAGAACAGAAAAATGAAAAGAAAAACCCTGAAGTGCTTCTAAGAAAGAAACTGACATTTTCAGGTCTTCCACTCATTTATAATTTGGTTGCTAGAAATATGCCAGCTCATATTTACCAATGCACATTTCAGAGACACAAAAAACCCATTAAATAATTAGGTAGAAATCTTACTCTCCTTTTCCATATGGAGTCTTTTTCCTTTTCACAGCCACACAACTAGCTCTTACAGCATGCAATTTGTTTTTTATTTGTCCAAAGTGTAGGGGAAAGATTAATTCCAGTAACAAAGACACCTCTATTTGTACCTTTCTCATGCATTACAGGGAAACTATCCAGGTGCTCACACCACATTCATCACCAGGCCATCGCTGTGTCCCACAGCTACCTACAGCCAAAAAGGCTGCCTTAGAGGCAGGCACCAACTGACCACAGCAATTTCCTTCAGTACCAAGAAAAAAACCCCAAACCCACAACCCTATGGCGTCTTCCATTTGTTTCCTAAATGACTATCCATTTTCATATTCTTATGGAAGTCCATCATGATTCAAGAAGTTCCATAACTGCTGCCCACCAAAAGGTTTGCTTTCTCAAACTCAATTTTGCTGTGGGAACTTAATTTCTAAGGAATTGTCCCATGGTTTCACACACACATTAAATGCTGTATTACACTATAACACTCTACATGTCCTGAACCAGAATGTTGCAGAGGCCAAAAGTAGGGATTAACTAAAAAAAAAAAATAAAAAAAAAATCAGACTAACTGTTAGACCAGCAAGAACTGTTAAATGGAAACCTGCAAGTGCTACCCCAGACTCAAAAGGTCCCAAAACGTGCAGCAGTAAAACCCAGAAAGCTAAACCAGAACACTGACATTATAATCAACCTATTTCTATACTCTTTCTTCAAGTATTTTCCACTGGTCACTAGCAGACACCAGAGCAGCAGTCTGGCCCTGCACTGCCGCTCTTGCAGGTCCGCATACGTCATGGTATTACATCATACTTTAGTTTCTAAGCACTCTGTATCCCTTATTCCCCTGAAGTTCAAATGAAACTTTACAAAAATGGTAACATAAAATTACTGTAACAGACAAACAAGGTCACAGACAGACTTTCAACAGCTATAAGATACAGTAGCTCACCTACCAGCCACCCTAGAAAGACAAACTGCTTTACAGCTACACCACCACCACAGTTTCTCTGGCTTCCTGGGACTGGTGCTCTCACTCCTACCCGCAGCATGCCGTCCTCTGGGGCAGCCAGCCATGGCCCCTGGTCAGCTGGTCACGTACCCACATCCCCATTTCCAGGGGTGCTGAGCGGGCAGGCCCATCGGGATGATCAGGGACACCCGAGCCCAGGCGGGGTCCGCCTGGCCTGGTCATTACCACAGGGCCACCATCTGCCCCCTCTGACCACTTCCACCGAGCGCTGGGGGGTCTGTGCAGGTGCCTTCAGCTCAATCAGGGCTGGTGGGTTCAAATGACCTGGTCTGTGGAGAGTCGAGGACACAGGTGAACAACTCGACAGAGGGGTTTGGCTGTTAGTTCTGTAAGAAGATCTGATCTGCAGAGAGTTTCGGGTAAAATAAAGTTTTTATTGTAAAAACAACGATGCTGTATCTTCACTCCACCAAGGATCCCTAAAGTACCTGTCCTAGTGCTGGGTGACACTTCTCAAGAGAAAATAGGTTACAAGTCAAACAACTGCCTTGACTTGGGTTCAGGCAAAATAACACACAGAAATCACAGTACCTGAAAGTGGATAAAAGCCCCAGGTCTTCATCTGATTAATTGTATGGAAGGATTGCAAATGGTTTGATGATTGTATCAGTTCTGCATCTTAAAGGGGCTGCCACTCCCATCCACCTATCAAGAAGGATCAGCAGATGGGGAAGCAGATCGGCTTCACTCCTTCCAACTCCTGCAGCAGAGTCAAGACAAAAAGCCATCTCTGCCCACCCCTCCTTCCTGACCATATCCAGGCGAGCACTCCATCTGCACACCCTGAGCTGGAGCAGGCAGGGCATGGGGTAAAGCCAACAGCAGCAAACACCTGCAATACAGCCTGGCAAACCACCTCTGCAAGATGGCATCTGAGCTACACCACATGGGCCTCATGCTCCTCTGGAAGCGGGAAAGGTTCTTACTGCTGTCATTCTTTGAGTGACTTCAGTGAAAAGCCCACAGCTCCCTATTTTGACAGATTAAAAATATCAAGAAAAATGTATTTATTTACAGTACAGAACACACCATTAATTAACATGATCCAGAGTTAAACTCCCATATTTTAGAGAGTGTGGAAAGGAGATAGCTCAGTAGTGCGTGTGGAGGTAGCAAGGACACAATGTCTCTCCTCACCAATGAAACAGGCATTTGTTTTCTAAAATGCTCATTTGGGAGAGAACTCCTCAGGACTCTAGTTGCAGGAGCACCTTATCAGTAGCAATTCTATCATTATAAACACAATGCTCATCAATCAAAGTAGTATAAATATCAGCTTCAGTCTTTCAAAGGGAATGAATATAATTAAGGTTATGTAAATTAACTATTCAAAAATAATCGTAGTAATTGACTTCTCATTTCCAGTATGGAAAATTCTTTAATTGGAGCAGACTGCCCAGCTCTTCTGATGGAAAAGAACTTCAGGACACATTAAGAAATCCCCCCATAAACATATCATGAAAAGAACAACACTGCTTGCAACACTAGTTTATTCCTTACCAGTTCAATATTTATAAATACTGAGAGTTCAGCAGTTTTTTTTTTAAAACAAATCAAAATATTACTCTACTTATAAACTGTAAATGCTATGCTAGTGCTATGTTGTGGTTTGGTACACTTGCTGTACTCAAGCACCTTGTGTTTTAAAGAACACGAATATTTACTGTGAAAGTTATCTATATATTTCTGCATCGGTAAAGAGGTTCAACCCCAGTATTACTGTAATCTCTATAAGAACCTACCAGTTACCTAGACAATCAATAAATTGTCAAATTCAGCACTTATCTGTCATTTTATTATTGCTGGGCGCTGGAACATGCACCAGAAAAGAAGTCCTTCCAAATAAAAAATCACAACAGTTTTGGTTCAGTGCTTGCTAATTAAGCTCAATTAAATATAAATATCTTTGTGGAGTTCCAGAATTTCAAAGAAACACATCCTCACCTTTGAACCAGCAGTAGAACTTTACAGATCTTGCTTTAAGGCACTTGTCTGTTAAACTAGAAACATCTGACATTCCATTGCCCTATACACCATTTTAATAGGAGGTTTTGCAATTATTTCTCTCTTCAAACTACACTTTGACAACAAGATTACTGTTAATAAGGTTAAAACCTGTATATTTTACCAGCTTTTCTGTACTAAATTAGAAAATAGACACCACTATTTCCTTTCTGACCCCAAACACCAGGCATGTACACAATGTGCTAACGGAAAAATGGCAAAATAAAAGCTTGCTTGCAATTAAATTAATCAGCTTTCAATTACTGTCAGAATAAAATCACTAAGAGAAGTTCTCAGTCATAGCATCAGTACGTGATTGAAAAGATGCAATTTTCAACAGCTGGAATGATATATTCAAAAGCACAAAAGGAATTAAATGCTCAACTTGTATTAAATTTTTCATTCAAGTTGGATGGAAATGTTTCCTCTTAATTTTTTCACATTCCAAACTTTATTTACATTCTTCTCTCACTATGGTTAACAAAAGGTAGTAAAACTGTCAGTTTCTTCAAGACATGTTTGTTTCTTGTTCAGCTGCTCCCTGAAGTCCATGACTTCAAACGCTCATTTAAGAAAAAAGCCTGTGTTTTTTAACGATATCTATACTTCTGACAGACAGTGCTCCTGCGGGAGTGATTATTAGTTACTTATAAAATGATGCAGGAGAAAAAAAAACAGTATCTCTGTTTTTGGGGTTAATTAGGAAAGACTTTTCATGCAAAGCACTCATATCTTAACAAAGAGCTGTCAGGAGGGGCGAATGAATAGCTTGGTGACTATTTCATCCAGCTCTGATATAAGGAGAAATGATGGATCAAGTTACAGCAGAAAATTATGTTCCACACAGTACCAAGTTGTCTTCTGATCCCTCAATTCGGGATCTTTGTGATTAATCTTGTATTTATCCCTACACATACATTACAAAGAGAAAGAAAGACACACAGTGTTTCCATATGTGATACAGCTAAGTTCAAAGTAAAATTTAAAAATTTTTTTAAAGATCAGAAGTTGATTCTCCACAGGTGCTTGCACCTGCAAACAACTAGACACAGATGGAAGATGGTTGCAGTTGACAGCAGCCTACATATAACCAATGCAAAAAATGGAAAAGGGAAGCGCTCCCCCCCCCTTCTCATTTCTTTTGGCAAGATTAAGTGTTTTGTCAGTTCTCTACTACAGCCATCTAAGACACTAGAGCACCTGCACCAATACAAGATAGTTATCTCTTCAGCCAGCAGCTCACATCAGGCCATATTAAGCTCAAGATCTGACCATCTATTTGGAGGCTGCTGTGGCCTGACTTTCTTCTTTCCCCAACCACTAGTTTCTATCACTTTTTCGTATACAAACTTGCTAGATCCATGATGTGTCAGTTTAGGGCACTAAACCAGGAAGAAAAGCAACTCTCCATCCTCTAGCTTCTTCAGCTTCATGAACCACACAAAACAAGTTTCTGTCAACATGTCACTGAGTTAACATCTCCTTAGACTACCATCGTCTATAAACCTGCAGCAGTGATGTATCTGTCTCTAATGCAAATGGCTCAATGTTTGTGCCCTCGCTTCCTTGACTGCACACTAGAGTGTCATGAAGTCTGAACACAAGAGCAGGAATGTTTTTGCAGTTCTCTCAAGGAGGTCATCTTCCTAACAAGAACTCTTTTATGTGCATAGGTTATAATTTTAACTTATGCCCACAAGGGGACAAGAACACTTTAGACTGAGGCAAGAAGACTGAGAGTAAAGTGTACCATATACTGAACAAAAAAACCTTTATAAAGCCACTGTGGAAGTTGTCTCAGAAATCCACAAATCAGACTTTATATATTACTTATGAAAGACTCCTGTTCAAATGGTTAAAAGATGAAAGACTGGTAACAGTGCAACACAGACAGAACTACGGTAATTAGGGTACCTCAAAAATGGATGAAAGTGTTATTTAATTTTTCAATTTAAAATTTTCCTGAAGCTCTACAGCTTTTCTTCAATATATTCAAGGTATTCCTCTGGTATATACACTGATAAGTATTTGAAATGGTATTCTTGCATAATAGTTTGCTTTGGAATTCCTTTAACTTAAAATAAAGGCTGTCAAGGAAAAACACCAGTGTACACACCATATGGCAGCCTCCCTTCACACCTACATATGAAAACAAATTACAGATACATTACATGAAAGCTATGGTGATCAGCACATCTTGTTTACCTACACGCCAAAACTACATACACTGAAGTATCTTCCCAAAGATCACCTGATACTTTTCTTACTCTTATATTCAGATTACTTTTGGTACTGTCAAACATAGTCAAGAACAGAATCCCACCGCACACAGCACAAACACTGGTAGCTTCTGTTCTCAAAAGCTTTCAAGGATATAAGGAAAACATGAAATAGGAAGAGAAGCAGTATGCCTAATACGAGAGCCCAGAGGCAGCCCAAGTCACAGCTTTTACTAGGGCAGGGGAAGGGAAAGGAGTGTGTCGGTGGCAGGGAAGGAACCTATCCAAGTGACAGCATCGTCATTTTGGTACAACCCAAGGGACAGAGCAGGGGACAAATGAAGAACCAAGGGTGGAGTATGAGGCCAAGACTGGTAGAGCCCTGCAGGATTCATTTTGGTTCAAACGCACAAGGCCAGCGAAGCCCCTCAATACTGCCAAACACTTCAGATGTTTGCATTTGACCATAAATAAGCACCATGGCAAGAGATGATACTTTCAACAATAATTTTCTTCACAAATTAAGCTGAGATTTTCAAATTATAACTAAACTGTAAAGGTTTAAGATACCAATTGTTTCTAGTCTTCCCATCTTAATCATCAGATCTACTTCCCAAGAAACTCAGAGTTACTCCTCTCACCCATCACTTACTACATCTAGAAGAGAATTAATTAGAGACAGCAGTACATAAAGAAGGGACTGCATGTTAACCCCCTGCAGTTCCTTCCCCAGCCCTCCTGCTGTGCCTGTGCTGTGGCGCTACCAGTCACACAATAGGGTTTTTGTTTGCTGAAGAACTATGCTCACTGCACTTACTTGAATTTACTAGATTTGTGGTTACTAACACTACAGCCATAGGAAGGGGCTCAAACTCTCCATTACTTCTGGGAGATCAAAACTTCTGGATCACTTTGTTACTGCAAGTCTTGAATTTAGCTCTCAGTCTTGTCACTGAACTTGGGTAACTAGCTAAATTTATGAACCCAAGTTTCCAGATCACTAAGAGTTTCTTAATATCCTACTGCTTCTAATACCAGTCTTTTGTGGCTTGTGGTGGGTTTTTTAAATTGCTGTTTTGGGAAGGTCCTCAACTACTCTACAAAGGTGAAAAAAACCAACCAAACAAAAAACCCCCACCAAACCATGATTAAGAAACGATGCTGGAGAAAATCCTTTTGTGCTTGCTTTTCAGAAAGTCTAACTGTTGTTTTTGTGTATGTGATCAAATCAAAAGATATCTATCTATTCTTTCCCTGTAGCTGAACTGGCAGGTTTTTGGTCTGCCTTTTTTC
>VYZX01026340.1:78436-142259 GCA_013401335.1 Brachypteracias leptosomus
AAAATCTACCTGATTGATGAGACCTTACATACTACTTCTTCCTGTCCAACCTACTCCTTCATGGGCGCACGTGACTGTACTTTAAACAATACAGCTGATTGGGTACTTAACATTGATATTTGTGGCAAAGTTTGATGAGCCCTTCAAGCATGACGGAGATGTAATTTTTTAAGCCACTTAGTAACTACTTGAGAACTGTTACAGAGATCCATAGTAACAATACAGACATTCCTTGAGGGTTGACTCTGGGTAGCTTCCCTGGCAGATATAAATGCTAGTGCTAAAATGTCAAGGATTTATAATTATGATGGCGGATGCATAAAACACATAAAACAAGCCTTATTAGGGTTGATTGAAGTAAATATACCAAAGGACATTCCTCCTTTCTTCGGTAAAAGATTCATGCTCAATGCTATTTGTAGTCTGTCACACTCATTATGTTTTCATGTGAAACAGCTTCTGAGTTTTGCCAGATAACAAATGCCCTTTGTTTTTATTCTTCCTCTATCCAAGTAAAAAAAAAAAAAAAAAAAAGGAAAAAGGACTATAAAATGCAAGATTGATTATTTTCTTTCTGTTTACCTTGAAATGGAGTACTCTCACCTATATTGTCTTCACAGAAGATGAGCTATTTCTGGAGAGTCCATCTAAAATGGCACTACAAAAACGCAGGTACTAATATCAAAGACTGCATTACTTACAAGAAACATGCTTGTCAAATGCACTTATTGTAATCAGTCATTGAAAAGGAAAAATTTACTGTGCCATAGTATCTGAAACAAGACAGTTTATCCTTAGTAACTACAATGTTACTTTCGTTTCTATACTGTGAGTAAGCATGAAATGTTCACTTTCATAATATGAATTATAGTAATTCCATAATAACAATTATCTTACCTTGAAATACCACTTTAATGATAAATTAACAATTTATTCCAACTCCACTGGCAACCCTTCCATGGAGCAAACAATGACTCAGACCAGAAACACCACAAAAAACACTTGCTAAAACAAGCATCTTTGTCATACAGAGAACCCACAGTAGCACTGGATACTCCAAGCCACACAGTGCAAAGCAAGGCTGAGGGCGGGAAGCCAGATGAGGAGAGCTCAAACTGCTCCCGCTTCCTACTGCAGCACAAGGCATTCCTGCAGCCCACTCCTACTTTATGCCTGCTACTCAGCTAACCTCCCCAGTAAACTGCATCGACCTCTTCTCCCCACCTTCTTCCCCTTTTCTGGATTCTTTTGAAGTCCTGGGAAAGCTGATGGGTTGCACAAATCCAGCCTGTTGGGCAGTACTGCTTTAAGCTACAAAGAAATGTTTAAGTGGACTGCTGCTGAGCATTCAGTTACAGACAAAGCTGCAAGAAGAAACCAAGCAGCTCTTGGGCTCACAAGCTTCTTCATCACTGAGGCTTTTTAACAGGGTTTCTAAGGAACCCAAAGTGGGAACAAACAAGCATCAATCCAGCCAGGACAGAATCATGTGCCAGGTGGTAGCAGGCATATGGATTCACACTTGCTAGCACCCACAATATCCCCAGTCCTCCTTTCCAAAACTTTCCTTCCCGTTCCATTCATAGCCTCTGCATACTTTTCAGTCCATCCACACGTTATCAAGCCCATCCACAGACTTGATGGCTACACTCCTGCTAAACACCTGAATGCGCATTTAGCCTTCTGAGGCTAAAAATCCACTCAGATCAACTTCTACAAAGTCACTCTTCTTTTTTTTCTCCTTTCTTGACAAGTATGCATTATGTGCAAAAAAAAAGTTTTTGCTTTGACCACAATTACTCAAGAACAGCATATGAATTAGCCGGGATTTTTTAAATGGCTTTGATCTTTTTAGAGGACATTTTAGGATGGGGGAATGGAACTTCGGAAATAAAAGAAAGCAGCACAAAAAATACTTGAATTGTAAAACCCATCAGAAAGTGTAAAACCATCTGTACAGCATAACACACACAACAACTTTCATTAGACAGGCTTGATAAATCTTGGGATGTTGCCACACGTCATACAGTTCTCACACTGTGTTTCTGTCTGTGCAGAAAAACATCTCAGTATTTACAACTGCCAAGAGTCCCATTCTTACTGATGCCTAGCTTAGTGAGACTGCATTATTTGCCCTGTCTCTGACAGTTTATATGCCAGGCTCTAGAAAGGCAAAAGTAAGCTTATAAAACCGGCTGTCACCTTGATATGGAAAGGTCTGTCCCTAATGATAAACTAATGCTATCAGTCTCTCCTAGTTTGTTATTAATTCTGTCAATAAAGAGTTTCCTAGGGGGTTTCTAGTGCATTACAATAATATGCATACATATCCCTTTGAAAACATAGAAAATAAACACTTCTTGCATTTCACACAGTGACTTCATTTTCAGAAGCATCATGACCCTATACGCTTCAGCAGCAGATGTCAATTGACCTTGAGTAACTGTGTCCCTAAAGAAAGCTCCCAAATATTGTGATCCTTTCATGTATAAAATTTGAGACAGAGAAGAACAGAAAAAGAGGAGAGAGAACTTTAAAAGAAATGCAATAGGAACATCATCAAAATCTTAAAAATGTATTTAGTAATTGGATAGTTCAGAGTTTGTTTTATCATACTCATTAATAAAAGACTACAAAGTCAATCATTGTCACTCTCAGAACTGTGTTTGCTTTTTTTTTTTTAAGGCAAATCAATTTAAGAAGTCTACAACAACTAAAGAAACCTATAAAGTTATGTTGTCTCAGAAGATCAGTAACGCTCAAAATTGCAAAACTTTAGAAGGTGGTGGTTCCAAACACTGCAGTTCCAGAAATATATATTCACAAATGAACTACCAGAACAGAAGGACTAGAAAAAATATTTTGACTTGACATCTTAATGCACCATTACTGTGAAAACAATGAAACTTGAAGTAAAATTTCCAGAGATAGTCACAGCTTTGGCATTAACAAAAAACCCTTCAGTGACAATTACTCATTTCAGCAATCAGTTCATAACAGACATCCTACGGCTGCCTTGCTCATTATACTCCTTAAAAGAATTATCCACATGTTATAAATTTCAGTAATCTTTTACCCTAGCATTAGCTGTCCACATCATAATTTCATAGTTAATTTTCCTAATTTCTTAGTAAATAAAATAAATGTTGGTATCATGTTCAAGATCCACAGTAAAATTAAACATATTATTTTAAGGCTGAGAGTTAGAATACAACTAAAAAAATCTATTTGCAAAGTTAGTAGCAGCTATGTAGGTATATATGTATGTTATACATTCCTTAGACATGAATGTGTTTGCAAGCAAACAAGTTCTCACATACATACCCATCTTCTACCCACAAATTGGTACCTGTTATTCAAACATGAAAATGTCCTACTAAAACAGAACACACAAGAAAAAACAACCACTAAACAAAAAATGTAACTAGAAATGTTATTGCCCTTCCACAACAGTATAAGATCCAAAAAATAAAACCAAAATATTTTTTTCCGTAAGTGACACTATAATTGTTTGTTATATTGATTTTGACACAATCCTCATTTCCAAGGCTGAATTTCAATGCCCTGCCAAGTATAGGTTGAACATTTACTAGATGCAGAGTTTTTTAACAGTTAGTTATAAAAACGTGGACTACAAGTCTGACATCTGAACAATGACTGAAATTATCTTAACATTTCTTAAGGAGACTATCTTGTGTAAGAAAAGCATTGAAAGAAAAGGAAACTTTTGTGTTATATTGAATATAACACAAAATACTGAGCATGGTTTCTTACCAACACTAAACTGATTTTCTTTTTATTATATAATAAAAAGCACTGAAGAATACATTTAACCAAGAAGTTGAATCCAATTAACAGATTCCTACTACTCTGAAATATTGTTTTAATGTGATCTGAAGCTTTCTTGGTTTTTGTTTTTTTTAAAAAAAAAAGGTCTTCATGCTTAGGGCATACTTGCATAGCTTAATTTTGATTACAGTAGTTCAAATATTCTGCAACACAGTGATATGTCTTGGGAATAAATGACTTCAGACCTTTGAGATCATTACTCAGAAATTTCAAATGTGATTTTTCAGAGAGAAGCTGGTTCATCCATTTTCCACTCCTCATTACAAATTATAAAGGGACCTATTCATAAAGCAAAGCATTTTTTATAAAAATAGTCAAAGTGAATGATATACCAGGCTCCACTTTCAAAAGTAAGCTAAACTGCTCAATAAATAATGCAATGGGAGAGGTGTAAAATACTTTCAGCTAATAGAAAATTCTCCCAAAGTATTTCAGTTGTCATAAATCTTCAAATACCTTGAATGCCATGAAGAGCCATCAAAACTGAAGCCATACAACTGGCCAAGTATTTTAGCCTCCTCCAGAAAAAATGAACATGGCTATTGTTTGACCTATCTGTACTGAGGTCTCACCAGGTCCTCTAAAAGGAAACTCATGTTTTCCCAGCTTTACTTCTAATACTTGAATGGGTTCACAGTAAAATCACATTTGCCTTCCTCACTGTCACATCACCTTGTTACATTATTCTAATGGTCTGAAATATATGAACATTCAAGATGGTAGAACTCATGATTGAGTTCTTCGTCTACTTTCACATAAGATTTTTTAACACATTTTTTCTTCCAATAAAAGAATAATAATACCCTGAGAGTGATATTCTTGCTCCGCTGAATCCATTCCTCCATGTATACAGACAAAACCTCGAACGAAACTCCCTAATAGAACACACACACACAAAAAAAAAAAAACCAAGCAAACAAAAAAAACCCCAAACAAAACAACTGCAGTGATAAATGGGAGCCACAGCTGGCAAACCCAAGGATGCCCATTATCCACTTTGACATAAACATCAGAGAGGGATGTTTAAGTGACAAAAAAATGTCACTCCCTTCTCTCACAGTTTTAACTTTAAAAGTTAAATCGGCATTGCACTGCCCGAGGCTGCAGACCACCCAAAGGCCAGGCTCAGTTTGGCCGCTCTTTCTGCGAGCTCTGTGGCCCAAGACCAACACCACACTAGAATGGCATTGCCATCAGCCTCCCCTGGAAGGTCAGTGCTCAGGAGAAATGCACCCTCCAGGTATTCCCTGCACAGAGATTCAAGGATCTCAGAAAAGCTAAGGAACAGAGAACAACAGAAGTTCATCTACTCTTCAGGGTCATTAAGAGGCAGAGGAGAATCTGCCAAATATCTATTGGGCAGGTTATCGAAACAGAAGCAATCATTATGGGTGGATAGAAGACTGGGGTTTTTTCCTCACAGTTTTATATGAACTTACAATTAATTTTAAGTAAGTTAGGCCAACGTAAGTCAAATACAATGATACAAAAAATGTGACAAGGGCTCTGCACTATGAAGAGCAGCTCTAGCTAAGACTGTGGTAAAAATTTGGGTTTGCTCTTTGCCTTCTCCTATATATGCTGTTTAGTTTACCTGGGAAAAATACATAGTTTTTAATCAAAATGAATTTTGCAGGGCTGTGCTTGCAGTTTGCTGATCCTTTTCTATGTTAGTAGTCTACTAATAAGTAATTAGTCCTTGGCCTCCTGACCTTCAGGAAGCGCAGGGAAGAGGCAAGAAAGGCAGCTCCATCCTCTTCCCGGAGCTCCAGTCCAAAGTCATGGCTATAATTACTAGAAGGTTTCTGCTAGCTACTTCTCTCCTTCCATGCTTTCAGAGTCTATCAAGAAACTACAGCTTCTGTCAACCCAGCAGAGCTCTTAGTTGTTGGACCACTCCACCAGGATTATAATCATTTAAGCTAATCGTTTCTGATCTACTCTTCAACTACAATTTGGCAGCATGGAGAGAGGTAGGCTGCTGTGTAATCTATAAGGTAACGTAAATTAGGCTAAAAAAAAGTAGCAGGATTCCACAGCCAATTCCTACCCTCCACAGGATTGCTCAAAAATAGTATGTTCCTGTGAAATATTTTAAGGAAACTCAAACTTCTGAAGAAGGGAAAGCCTAGAGCTAACCACATGGAGCTAGAGCTTCCTGAAGAGATAAAACGACGAGCTCCTGACAACCATAGCTGTCACTTCTTGACAAAGAGTATATTCTCATTTCAGTTTATCTAGGCAATCCAATTCAACAATAAGTCTATTCAGAATGAAAAATCAGCTAAGAACTGAAAAGATGGGAAGCTTACTATTCTTACTTTCTAACAGCCTCTGCATAAAAACTAAATGCAAGAGCTGAGCACTGTTAGCTCCAAGACTCTGAAGGACTTCTCCTGGTCTCATTTACTTTATCAGCTACATAGTCTATCACGCATCATCTGTAAACTGCTTCTGTTCAATACATCAACTTTAAATGCAAAACTCCCCAATACACATCCAGAAGGTTTCCAATTTTTTCTTAACTAAAATTCATTTTAGTTCTATGCCGCTTTAATTGAACTTCAATTACTACAACTAGCTTGACACAAGCCATAAAGAAGAAATTAATATTCTACTAAATAAGAACTGTCACTCAGCATTTCCTAAGCCAAATGTAAAAATTAAGACTCTGAATAAATGTATGCTAAGTATCATTGAATAAATATGCATATAATGCATTTTCCTTTTTATAAAGAGTGTTAAATTTAATGTAAAGACATTTAATTGCACATCAACATTTTAGAGATGATCAACCACTGGAAATCAATGATTCTTTTCAATAAATGTAGAAATACATTTAATTCAAATCCAATTACTTTAAATACATTTTTGTTTACTTTTAAATCACTTAGATTTCAATCAGTTTCTTCTCTGGTTAGGAAACGGGATCTCAGGACATAACCCCACTAACTACTAAAGCATCTTTTGCTTCTGCAATCAACACAGTTGTTATGCTGACAGCAAAATCAATTGGTGACCCAAATTTCTCATCCAAAAGTGCATTGCTGAGGGTTTACCCACACTCAATCTCTTTACAGAAGTTTTTTTTTATGCCATTAAAATATTCCAATCCTATTAGAATGCAAATATAAAGGGGTAGAGAGAGCACACATAATACCATTAACATTCAAAGATTTCTTGGTCCCCATTATCAGATATTAATTCTCACATTAACTGATGTTTTGTAAAAAATAAATACATAAAATGAACAAATCCATTAGCAGCTGCATTAGAAGTGAACAAAAGAGGCAACAACTGCCGATGTGAATATGCATCTAACCCTTTCTGAAAGTTTCTGTATCCAAGACTACCAAACACGCAGTGCTTCAACTTTTATTACATAGCAGGTATGTAAGTACAGGTTATTGAAAGACAACCTTGACAGGGTTTCTCCCCATCGCAGTATTTTTAGCAAGCTTCGAAAATCAATCAGCCATTTTTAGCAAGTCTCTAGATGGTTTCCCTCAAGGTCCTTTAAAGCCATAATATGGTACTTTGGGGGGTGGGTCGGGGTGGGGAGGGGAAAGTTATTTTTGCGTACAAGAAGCATGTCTCAGTTTCAACTGCAGCTCCACGGCAGGTACCAGCCCATCAGCCTGCCAGGAAACAGAAGAGCCCATCTCACACAGGCTCTTGGAACTTTCTCAACTACCTACCCAGGTATATGTACCCCATAACCCTGTATCATGAAAACTTCCCTCTACATACTTCTCTCCACTGCATACAATGGTGCGTGGCCCCGTTCGTGTGGATGGTCAAAGTAGCCTGTCATGTCATACAGGAGAGAGGGTCCCAAGCGAACACCTACCCTGCCGTTACAGGCATATAAACAGTACTTCTCCACCCTAGCATTGACTTTATCTCTAGATGAACATGGCTGAATGAAAGGTAGATCCTATGTGATAAATACATTCCCTCTCTTACAAGTCCACAAGCCCAAGATTCTCAAATCAGTACTATGTGAACAGAAAGCAGGTAAATTCCCAACACACGACTGTTGCAGCCATATGCCTACTTCCCCCTGCAAGAGTCTACCATTACTTTGTCTCATCTTGGACATGTGTTGACCAACTTGATTAGTCTATAAAACTTGCCAAAAAAAGGATCACCCAAAATACCTTTAGAATTGCCCTAAGATGTATTGTACATCCAACCATGTTATAGGTTCATCATTATTCAGTAAGTCGCTCAACTAATATTTCCTCAGGTACTGCTAAAAGATACAGATCATATCATGAGAGTCACTACTGGAGGGAGATTTATCTATATCGGAGGTACTTTCTTCCACATCTTACAAATGTGAGGCCTATCAACCAGTTACAGCCCCTCTAAAAAGTCTGATGTTTCCACTATTCCCTCACAGATGTTCACATTACCAATTAATCATCACCACAGGAAGTCTCAGCACAGAGGCTAAGGGCTGAATATACTCACTTCAATCTTACTTTGGAACCATTTCAATATCCTTCAAAATAAAAACAAAATGTAAGTTAAAAAAATTGAAGAATTTATGTCCACACTCAAATATAGTATGTAGCACTATGAACTGTCCTATAATCATGAGGTAAATTGATTTTAAGGTACCACAAAATCCCAGCTCTAGCTCCATTATCATTCTATAGATTCAGATGTCTTTAACATCAAGGTAAACTGGTAACTTGTGACATTTAAAGTATCTACAAATACTATTAAAGTATCCTAAAAAGAAACACAAACTAAAAGTGAGCAGCTCTGCTAGTAAACAGGAATTACAAAGCATTTGATTATTTTTTGTAATTCAATACTTTTTTTAATTCAACACTTTTATTACTACAGTGTAAGACAATATTAAGAATTTCTCCATATTCTTAATGGATGGCATATTAATGTCATTAGTTAAACTTTTTTTATTTCCACAAACAAAAAAAAATACGAAACACCTACACTCCAAACCCTTAATTTTAACTAAAGAATCTAAATTCTGTATCTCCAGCAGACAAACTGCATTGGTTTCACTGAGTGTATTCGTTGCTAGCAACACATTCTGTATCTAATACACTGACAACAGAAGGTCACAAAAATAACCAAGTACACAAAATGTGCTGTAGGTGTGCATATATACATGTGTGTGGTGTGTATATATGTTTAATGAACACTTGTGAAGTAAGGCAGAACTATCATTCCTACTTCACAAATGAACACACAGGCACAATGAAGTCAAAATAGTACAGGATATACAAACCCAGATTAAAGTCTACCTTTCCTCAAGTTCCAGGTTATTATTACAACCATGAAATTATTTTTATTTTCTTACAAATTTTTTGTCAATAGCTCAAGTGCTTTGCAAAATCTTGATCTTAATTTCACATACAGGAGAACTGATATGCTATGTCAAATCACTTGGCCACAACTGCCCACAAAACCAATGAAACATCTCAGCAATGAAGGTCCCAGTCCATGTGTTGGTCAATGTAAGCATCCCTGCTTCAAGAGCAGTAAAGAACTTTAATCTTCACAATCCAGCTTGTTTCAAGCACAAGTGAGCAGATTCCACACAAATAGAAAGGCATTTGAAATTAGAAGTCTTTGTTCAGGATTTCAGGTGAACCTTCAGTTTTCAAGAACCCTGAACTCTCAAGGAATTCACAGAACTGCACTGTGGTAAGAAATAACATTGTTAGAAAACCCGTAATCTAATTATTTGCATTTTAATTACTTGCTGAAATGCTTTATTGGGAGCATATACACTTATATCTACAGAAACATGCAAATATCATTAAGCAGAATCCACATGCTCTCCACAAAGGTTTTCCAGCTTGGGATTCTTTGTATGGGAACAGAATGCCCATACCAAGAGATGGGAAATTTAGAACTGCTGATTCATGCTGCAGAAGCTCTTACTCCTACCATCAGTATATACTCTAAAATAAGGACACTCAGCTGCAAGGCTCATATGTAGAAGGTACTATCAGGAAAAAAAAAAATTAAAAAAAATCCTTAATTGTCTATGTGGCTGACAAGCATACAATACTCTCAATTTTTTCATAAAATATACATTTCTTGGAATTCATCCATTTTATGACAGATCACCACCACATCCTTTCCCTACTCAAGTGCACTCTTAGAAAGAGGGAATACATTTCACCAGCCTATAAAAGCAGTCTGTTGCAAGCCATCATCACTGTTTCTATAAAGGAGCAGAAGGGTAGATGGCAGTATTTGAGTGGACAAAAACATGCAGAAACCAAAAGAAAATGCATAATTCAGCAGGTAAATAGTAACAAAAACACATGACTGAATTCTTGATATGCACTATAGGGACCTTAGAATCAATTTTTGTAGGAATGAAGAGATGAACACCTACAGTATGCTTTAGCTTTCAGTAACAGACACTACTGGAACTTATAGAAATTTTAAATATTAATGTAAATAATTTTAAGTATTTTAAATGTTCATTTAGCAGCAGCATTGAAAACCATAGAGATGTATGAAAGAAAAAACAAGAAATTAAAAAATTCCAAACCACAAGTAGTGAAAAGATAGGAACATTCACATTAAAAGTAGGCATATATAAGATGTGCTCCACAACTTTAAAAAAAATGTATCACCTCTATTTAAAAATGGAAGATGATGGAGGGGAAACAGAGTTACTTTCTCGTATTTTGATCACAGAGAAGAAATTAAATTATAAGTGACACCATTCTAATGAACCAGAACTGATTGCAATCTTTTTTTGTGAAAAGGTATGCAAAACCAACAAATAAAATGCACCAGAGCTTGGTAAAGATCAGTAGTTTAGCTTCAATGTTATCTACTGCACATCTGCCACACCACATTATCTTACTACTCAAGCATCATTTTTGCATTTCAATGTAGTAGTTCCATCAGATTAATGCCCAAGACATTTCAGCTGTGTTTCAAGTAAATAAGTGGACATACAGGAATATTATGCATGGCCTCTATCATTGACACAAAGCAAAGAAAATGTGATTAGCACCAAATTGCATCTGACAGGGGAATCAGAAAGCTGTCAAACACAATGACATGGATTCAGTATTTAGAAGGTAAAAGGGGGAATAAAGAAGCTGGCCAGTCTGGTGTGGAGACAGCAATAATACACAACAGCTATGATAAATTAATTCATTTACTTATGAAAAATTAGAGGCTTCCACACACAGCTCTCATTTATAATCTTGTCAATCTAGCAGGGTAAATAAAAAGCCTATATAATGCACAGTGGGAGGGAAGAAAAAGAAACAAAAGAAGAAGGAAAAGAAAAAACAGATTTTTGCATTTAATCTAACAGAATAATTTCTTACATTAAATCACACTGGAACAAGCCTTTGATAGGAGTGACTAATGCAAGGTTACATTACAGGAGTGGTTACTGTGTTTAGTAGAGACACACAGTGAGGCTGAGAGGCTTGAGATCAAACACTCAAAAGCCATATAAAACAAAATGAAATTTTTACATGTAAGAGATGTTAATACTAAGTCTATCAAAAGAGCGCCAAGAAAGAGCTGGGGGGACAGAGGGAAGTAGAAGTAAATCCAAAGGATCAGTCCCTGGGAAAATAATAGGCTCTAGAAGGAGGAGACCTTCATATAACAGCTGCCAGGTGTGACTGCTGCAATGTCCTGCAGCTCACTCTCTGCAGTGCTTTCCAAGATGTTCTCCCTGGATCACCAAGTAGACCCAGCTGCTAATTCCTCAGTAGCAACACAGCTACAGTAATTTTCTCAACTGAGATCATTGTCATAATGAGGAGACCAGAGAAATACTGGCATTTCAGAGTAGTATTCTAATGGTCACCATGTCTGGCAATTGTCCATAGGTGAGTTCAGACCAGAAAATAGTGAATTTCCTGGTACTGAAAGAATGAACTATCCATATCCTTAACAGAATGGCATGGAACACCACCACGAAAATACATATGTCTGCGAGCACCAGCAAGGACAATTGTCAGCACCAGCACAGAGACTGGATTTTCACCTTCTGGCATTTAACATTTTGACTGATCACTACAGACTTATTAAAATCCTATTTATCCTTAGATAGGTATCTTGACCATAAAGTGTTTAGGACACGGTCAGTTCATACATAATCCTGAATACTGGAAAGGTTGTACCAAAATCCTGTGAAAAGAGTTGACCCTGACACTTGCCAGGCATTTACTCTACAGCAGCCTAAAAGGACTCCACCTTTGTGCCCCAGAAATAGGTTAAAAGTTGATGTCTGCTCCACAAAGCTAGCATCAAAAGACAGGCCAGTCACCAGCAGCATTCTCCCACCATTTACAACACGTCCAGTTTGTGCAGGAGTGATGGATCGGGACAGACGAGGCAACTTGCTGACGAGCACGCGAGGAGCCGGTGGCAGCACACGGCCTGTCACAGAGCTTCAAACTCAGCCCGGATTGTTTAGGACTAGGACTGATGGCTTGCCCAGAAATACCCTTCTCCAGTGTAGTGCAACCTACGTGACAATTTTATTTTATTTTTATCAGCACTTGTGTGGAGCAATGAAAGAACGAAGAAGGAAAGCCTCCCCTCTAAATCAACAGGCACACCAGCAGTGCCGTGTTGTCAGCTTCCTGACCAGCACTAGGATTACTGCTTACATCCCAACCTCCACAGAGTTGAAAAAAAAAAAATTGATAGTTTTACAGGGCCATTTTGAAATCTGTGAGATACTTCAGAAGAGATACATTCCAGTTTACTTTGGAGAAGCAATTGCAATAAACGTATTTTCAGAAAACTATTAGCCCTGAAGATTTTGAATTTTGTACCCTTGCTTCATACCTCTAACCATTAGGGGGGTTTTCATATACATTATTTTAATCAAAATATTTTCTTTTTGGTCTACAAATGAAGTACTTTGTATCCATTTCAACATACATAATTCAATGCACACATACTTACTGCTTCACACCTTCTGCTGCAAATCCACGGATTATAAATGTTGTAAGGCCAGCTGGGCTTTACTTGTGAATTTCTGCAAGATTCTGATTTTCTTCCCCCATCTAAAATTAAGTATGCAACACTTATGCTTGTGGAGCCAGCCTTCCAAACCCAGGCTTCTTGCTGGCTACATCGGAAGATAACCAAAACAAAGAGGGTCATTGTTTAAACACCTAAGAGGAAGGTAGTTAAGCAGTAGTAGTGGCATAATTCATCTCTTTCTGGTTCATATTTGAAGGCCTAGTGAAAAATTACATGGTATTGAAAGAAAGCACAATAATTTGTTTTCCCCATTGTCCTCCATCTTCAGAACAAAATTGAACCAATCCTGTAGCATTCCTATAGTGGAATATTTGCTACTTTATCATCTGGAAACAATGTGTTTTCCACTTTTTTTTTTTTTTAAATAATACAAAAGTGCAAAAGTAAGGCTTTAGGATTAGCCAGTATTTCGGGTTCTCTGCTAATTCTGAGCCTGCTTTGCTTTTCCATCTTTGAATTTTACGCAACCTTCTGATGGAAGACAATCTTCATACACTTTATGATACCAACACTCGATGTCCAGAAGAGGGCAGAAGCGACTCTGGGGAAGCCACAGGTCAGGCTACTGAAGAACATTTATGAACCGACCCCTCAACCTTTCATCGGTCAAGTTCACAGCCATAACCTCAAATGAATTTTTAATTCTTTCATATCTGATTTTCAGAAAGCTTTGAGAGAGGCAATTTAAAAGGCTGCACAGCATGCATCAGTGGCAACACAACCAGGAAGAAAAATGTAATTACTAAATGACCTCTACATCTAAAATTCTAACATCTAATTCCAAATTTTCAGCCAATTTCAAGTCTTAAGTAATACAAAATGTGTATATATACAAGTTTACATGGCCTATGTGAACTCAGAGTATAACCAGAGCAGGAAGTAAGAAAATTAAAAAGCCTGATGGAACTGTGTGACATGAAAGTTACAGGAAATATTATTTAGCCTTGCCTGGCTAAATTCCCACACAAGATAAGGTCTGTTAATGATAAGCTACTTTACACCCCTTAACTGCCCTTTTAATGCATGTTAGAAGTGCACTCCTCAGCATAAATACCTTATTTAGATACCACCTGCTACACTATGGAAATAGTGTATTACAGCTCACAACTATGTCATAAAAGTTGGCTTATGATTAAGCTTGTTGTACTGTACCTTGAAACACAGTTTTTGCCATTTGTTGCTTTTAAGGTACACAGCTAAAGAAAACAAAACATCTAACTGAACAGGTATGTTAAAAAAATGCCTTTTCCTAAAACACCTATAGCTACAATTGCAAGAAAGTACAGAGCAGATAATTGCAGAGTCTCACTGCCACTGAGAATTTCACAATTGGTCAGGATACAAAACATGACCAGCTGTAAAATCTTGCTTGAGCATTTGCTGCTCAATTAAAACAGATTTTTCTAAAACATTTTCCTATTATCTTTTCACCGGCACTATTGCAAAAGAGTGATTTTTAGCCCACAGGGTTGACACAAAGAGCAGAACACAGACAATATGGTAATGCTGGAACAAGCACTTAGGAACAGGTAAGATAAGACTTAAATTAACCATTCTTTATTTCCTTTCACCTTCTTGGATCTACTTCACTCTCTCTGTACTTGCCTGGAACCTTTCTCTTGTTAAGAAACAAGTTAGGAGCACAATCCTCTTTTCAAATTTCCAGAGATACACTGATACTAAGCTCAGTTGCAAACAAGCAATGACTTGCAGTCTAGGCAATTATTTTTCATTGCTAATCCACAAGTTCAATCAACTGTTGCAAATATTTAAATTTTTCAAAATATTTAAGTCTGAAAGCTTCATAAACCCCAAAACTAGGCACAGACTAGTGCCCAGGGTCACACAGTACTTGGCCTATTGAATTATATTTGGGGTATTGTCCTAACCTGAAAGACTAATGGTACCACTAAGGCCCTAAACAGATTTAACCTTATCTCAGGGCCAACTCAAAAATAAATTCCTCTATATTCACCTTAGGAGCCACTACTTACCCATCACTGACAGCACCCACTGTCCTCCCCCACGTCTCTTTAGCACCTCAAGTCACAATGATATTAGATGTCATTGATGAGGGATGGGGAAAAGAAAGCAGGGAGATTACATGTGTATCTGAAACCATAGCTCAGCACAATCCCTGGTGACTATGCAGAAGATAAAAGAACCAAATTATCCCAGCTTCAGGCAAGTTCGGAGGCTAATAAATGCCTGGTGCTCTATAGAAGTTAAAGATGCAATGCAGGCTCAGTGGAGTATGAACGCTGCACCAAACTCTCTTTTTGACCGAACTCACACTTAAGGTACAGAACAATGATTTTATCCTTTGGTGGCTGATAGCAGCTGAATTCTGAGGCAGCAAATAGGTCATTCATTTAAGAAAAACACTCTGGAAATAAAATTACAAAGTATGAGCTTCTTCCTCATGAGGGGACTGAGGGCAGGTCTGCACTGCAGAGGAAGCTGGGGTGTGGTGGAAGCAGCTACACGTGTCCTCCTCTAACCCAGCCAGCGCAGGGACCAGGAATGTGTCTCCGTTTAGGGCTCAGGGCAACCCCCACGGAGCAGAATTAGTTTCACCCCTCTTCCCCCTCCCCTCTTCCCTCCCAGGGGAGGAAGAAAGGCCTCACACAAAGTTGGAAAATTAAGATCACAACTTTTAACAGGGAGTAACAAAAGGGATATCAGAGGAAGGGAAATATACAGAAGTAACAAGGGAAGGTATATATACAAATATATACAACACCGATCCTTGGATGCCACTGGATTTCTCCCGAGCCACGTGGAGTTGTAGCAGCCACAGAGCTGTCCGGAGCCAGCAGCAATCCCAGCGAGGAGGGGGCGAGCGGAACTTCCTGTGTCCTTTTATAGAGTGTGGCAGGAAGGGGAGCGGAATAGGCGCTCCACCTGTCCCTCCCCTTCCCCAAACCTTAAACCACAACAGAATGGCTGGGATCAATGCTCTGCCCTGGCCAAACAAGGACTCAAAGCCTCCACACAAAGTGTGCCAGGTCCTTGCTGGTGCACCTTCACCAAATTTATTTCACCAAATTAGTGACTCTAAAGGAAGGTCATGTGTGACTGTGTTCTTTCAATCTGAAAGGCATGATGAGGTGAGCAAGAAAATAAGTAAACTAAAAAAAAGACCTATCATCACCAAGCTTGCCCCAAATGGTATCTTATCTTTTGCCAGCAGCAAGTAAAGTGCAGTAAGAAAAATGACCCAAAAACGCTCAGCAAGGAAGTACTTAACACACAAGGCTTCTGTGACTACTAAGCATCATATTTTTTCCCGCTTTTCCCAATTTATATACTTCCTATGTCTAGCATTATCAAGGGTGACTTTCATAGATGAATCATTTTGCCTTCAATGCAAATGTTTTAAAATTCTTACATGCTTCCAGCAAAAGAATTTAGAATATATTTTCCTGAAGAAAGGCAAGCTGACAGTTCTCTTAAAAAATGCACTAACACAAAATTAATGACAAAGAAATTGTCTCATGTAGTTTGCAAACATTTCTTCACATAAAATAAAGTATCACCTAAATAATGACTGCCATAAAGGATTTTTCATTGAACACACATGTATAGAAATTGACAGACAAAATGGCAGCCAAAACAAATATTTAACATTAAAGGTGAAACATTAGCTGACAAAAAAAAGCAAGGAAATAAGTTAAGGCTTATCTTCACTTTTCATGTTACATCTAAACTTCAAACAGAACGTGATGTTGCACTCTCCGCTACAGTAAGCACATAAAATAAGGAAAGCAAAACACAACTGTGAGCGGAGTGCCATCAAGACCTTTTGATTTCTCTCTTTTTGTCATCTGGCAGCCAAACAACAGCATAACTTTGTTATTATTTGACTACTGTTGCACTTTCCAGCCTCCCTGTACCATGGGACAGCACCTTCCCTGAGTTTCCTCAGGAGCAAAGAAGAAAGTCCTGTCTCTTGAGAAGCAATTAAGACAATTGAAAATAACAGTGCTCCACAGAAAGGTAAAGAAGCAGTACCAGATAAATACAGGGAAAAAACCAACATAACTGTTTCTAAATTAAATTTGAATACTCTAAAAACATAATTAAAAACTCAATACATTTTTCAGAAAATAAGCTAAGTAATCTTCTTGTTCTATACAAAGTAAAATTCTTATCCTTTTTTTTTACCCGCTTGGAGCAACTGAGCAGATAGAGAAGCAGATACAAAGTGCTTTCATAATAATAATCATCCAACATATAACCCCCCAAAAAATGAAGTTAAGAATAATTCCACTTCACAAATCTGGAATACAGTATTTCCAAAACACTTTCAGATACTAAAAAAATCCAAGAAGTATGTTTGTCCTCAGATTTAGAGGGGAAAAAAAAAACCAAACACACAAAACAACAACAATAATCTAGTAACCCAAGCCAAATAAAATAATGAAAGTCCAGTTTGTGGGGTTTGTCTTATAGCACTGAGAATGATTTCTTTCCCCTTTACTGCCAATAACATTAGATCCACTTAATGCCTCTTGAAAGACCACACAAGAACATAAATCATGCATGATCACAAACTTCCCCAAATCCTCCTTCCCCAACTCCCTCTTCCCACTCTTAAGTGTGGAGCAAGGCAAGTGGGGAGGAGGAGATCGAAAGCAGCCAAGCCTCCCACACACACCAGTTGAGACCTTGCATCTGTGCAGCCCAGGGAGAACCAGCACTCAGCCAACAGCCCAGCAGCAGCAAGAGAGATCATCAAACAACCTGCCAGAGCTGGCCCTGGAAGCTGGAACTACAATAAACCATTTAAGGCAGCCCATGAAGAACTACCACAATCCATTGGTGTTCTAACTTCCAGCATGTAGGAATTTGATTTTTAAAACCTAAATAGCTAAATAAAGCCTAATCACCAAGCCAGCTCCCACAAAATACAGTATCTCACTGACATTCACCTCAGGAAGACCAACATCTCAACTTCATTTTAGACTGTAAATTTGCACACCAGTGTAAATTCAAGTGAGAAAAGAGCTTGTACAATTAGAACTTGGTTAATAGAGCCAGCAGTAAATCCGCAGAAATACTCTCAGATTTTCATTTTAGCACATGAATAGGGTGAAGCAGAATTATTTTAAAGCAAACATGTAAAGAAAATGTTGGTTTAGAAGCTACCCAGACGAGAAAAATTGTGACAGACCTATGACAAGCAAGGTGCAACCAGTATCTAGGGTATGGAGTATTTTATTAGTTCTCTGCACAGGATAAAAAACTGCTCCAAAACAAAGTTTAATCGTACCAACCAAGAAAAATCCAACACACAAAATATGCATTAAATCCATCACTAAAACTCTTTTTAATAATTAAAATAATTGTTCAGTAAACAAAAATATATTAAGTATTTTAGCTTTAATTAAGCCATTAAACCACCAGACCAAAATTTGTGATAGGGGATGATACATAACCATCAAAACTAAATTTACAATATCTGGGTAGGAAAACTGAGTTAATGGAGAAATTGAATTTTCACTATTTAAAAGGGGACACAAACATTCTGCTACGACATCTGCTCATAGGTTCTACTGCAGCAGAAAACCAGAAAACTACCAGAATTTTAGCTGTCAAAACAAATCCTCAAATTAAAGAACGGAGGAGGAAGTAAGTGCTGAACAACTGCAAACTCCCAGCACCACAAGTCTAGCATTTAGTCAGAAAAAAAAGTACGCAAGAAGCAGGGATGCAGTCTTAACACTCAGCCAAATGCTAGGAGGATTACTAAACTGGAAATGCTTTCAGACACACACTCAGCTTCACACACAGGAATAAAACCCCTTTGGTCCAGAGACAACTCACGACCTGGCACACTTGCTTACATAGTTGCCTGGGCAGGGTCCATACAAGTCTCCTCTCCTGAATTCTATCACTAAAACCACCGTAGTGATGTTGAAGAGTGATTACAGCACAGCCAAGACAACCTTACGCTGCAGGACAGTACGGTGTGGTATAGAACTTCCAAAAATGTTCAAGGTATTGCTAAATTTAAAAGCAGACTTTACTTATCTAAATTCATGAGTCACACTAAAAGAAGTTATTTCTCATTCACAGAATGTGATATTTAGATTTCTCACAGTCCTTCTCAGTTTCATTTTTAGTTTCTGTATTGTAACCACCCCTTTATATAAAATATTTGGGAAATTGCAAGCGTTACTGCATTGATTCTTGAAGGTAGATTACTTTTTTTAAAAAATCACTTTTAATAATGTAATGATCTTCCTGAACAATCCATAACTAAGTTTTAACAAGCTGCTTTAAGTGGAGAAAACAGGAAAAAGACACTTGTGAAAATGTCATGGCATCATTAGTGAATTGGGATATAAACTGTTTAGCTACCATTTAATGTACTAGTAAACACAGAACCAGCATGAAAATCATGAAAGCATCCCCCTCTTCTCAAGCTTTTGACATGACAAAACCCCAAATGTTTAAATTTTAACAGGTGGTGTTCATGTCACATGAGCTGACCTGACTTCCAAAGACAGGGACACTACTGCAGTAGCTGCTAACCACTGAAGAGTTCAGAAATGAGAGAATCTAAATGCATCAAGCAACACTTCTGAAATCTGACCCTGCATTCCAGCCTACAATGAAAGCAGAAAACAGCAGCAGAATCCAGATTTTCAAAATACTCTTGGAATCTTCCTTTGGACATGTTATAAATAATATTTTTAAAAGAAAACTGTCACAAATGTAACTGAAATGAATACTAAATATTGGAAATACCAATTTCCAAAGTTTCCTCGTAAAGTAGGAACTGCAGCAGGCATCCGAGGAATAGAGCACTGAGTTGCATCAATATCAGGAACTCCAGGTGGGCACGTGACTGATCAGACCATCTTGAAATGTGTTTTTCCTTCCGTAAGACTAAAGAAAAGGAACAGCTGTTGAAGGAACAGACTCCTCTACCAGGGTATATACTTTAGAAATAAAATATTTTCTGTTCATATGAATGACAAACTCCCTTGCATGTAAACATGTTGTTTCATACCTTTGCCGTGGAATTGAAAATTCAACACTGTCTTGTTGTTAATCCCCAGCAATACCTATGGTCAGTGGCTACTACTGCATCTGTAAACAGGTGCTAGGCAGTGCATATTTTTTCACATTTTATGAAATATACTCCCTGATATTAAGGGGGGTGGTAAATAAAACTCTTCTCTCACAAATTGAATTTGATACCAGGTGGCTGGCACAAATTGGGTTGTGATTTGATCCAAAATGTTTCACATTAAAAACCAAAAATTCCCAACAGTACTTATTTTTCGTATAACTAAACTATACTAAGCAGACAGGGAAGAATGCCCTTCTGTTGAACTAATCAAATTAAACAAGCAAATTCAGTCTGAAAATAATACCCAGAAAAATTTAACAGCTATTACTCTTTGCTCCACCACACAATGCATTTCTTTGCCTATAAGAGGGAAATTCACAATTAAGAAGCTTCACTTCTTGACCTTGAACGCAGAAAGACCAGTCATTAGAAAGAAAGCTTATTTAATTTGAAGCAATTTTACATTCACAAAGGTCTGAAGTTTTTCTTCCATCTTCCATATAACCATCAATTCAGAAAACCTCATTCAGGTTCTAGGGTTAGTTCTGCAACTTGAGAGCTGCCACTTCTTCTCCCTACCCCTTCTCTTCACTGCAGCACTTTAAAGGCAAAGTTTTAGCCTCCATCACTTGTTTGGGTTATTCATTTGCTGGTGACATCAGGAGTAAAGCAAAATGGGCTCTATGCAGCAGACAATGAGCTACTTTCAGAAATCCTGTGTGGCAGTTCCTGTGAAATGTCCGGCTTGGCAAGGAGCAGAGCACGCCTGTCAGCGCCCCGAGCACCAATGGCAGGCAGCTGGCACCAGCACTGCCCTTGCAGATGGGGAGCAGGCAGGACACTGGACGAAGGCACTGCCAGAAGTTTGTTAGTTGTGACAAGCTCAGGAATTAAACCAAGAAAGCAAGTGGTTGACATGCTGGCTTTTGTTTTAAAGATGCAACTTTGTCTTTCAGCAATATCTTTATTTCCAAATTAAGTGCCTGCTTCAAATGGCTGCCCAACAGGCAGGATGGTGCTGAGCCCCACAGCCCAGCACTCCCCAGGAAGCTCCAGCAGTGCGGCAGCAGCTCACCCTGCCCAGAGGCACAGCTCAGCCCTGTAAACCTCCCAGAGAGGGAGCACCATGGCTGAGCACTGACGCCCAACCTCTTACAAGGCCTGAGCCTTGGAGATCTCCTCAAGACACCTTCAGCAATCAAGGGGCCTGCAGTGAAACAGATATAGCATAATGATCATTTCTAAAATGGGGGAAACTTGATCCAAGTACTTTGTTCTTTACATAACTGCAATACAGCATTCTGCTCCCTCACTCATGGTCATTTCCTTTCAGCCATTCATTCAAATACCAGATAAAAATGCATATTCTACTGCTGCTTATTTACATCTCTCCTCAAGTTAAGTTGCAGAAAAGGAATAATTCTCCATCAGGTCAAATTACTCAGAGATCAAGATTTTAATAATAGATCTGGATAACCTTATTATCAAAAACAGGATTACAAGAAATGTTCATTTTCATGTCTAATATTGCAATACTTAACACAGTGTTGTAATTGACTCAACATAAGGCAGCCTAAAAAACTAAGACTAATATCTGCCTTGGGGAAAAATTGTGTATTTCAAAAAACAATTAAAACAATTTGTGCCAGCCCATCTGACTGCCATCTCCAACGCTGCAAAGTCAAACTATTCATAACTTGCTGTGAAATTTGGCACAAAAACAACTGAGCTCAAAAATCTGCTATATTTGCTGTTTTCATTATTGAGAACTTCCACTTAGCCTATGCAACATCTATGTTTACAGAACCTGGGTGCTCATACTATTAAACATCAATACAATCTGTGTTTATATCATCTCCATACAAATCAGATCGATTACTTCTGATATATTGCCCTGTCACACCACTGCAATACTAATCAAACAAATGGAGCTGCAGGAGATGAAGCTGATATATAGGTATTTAATACTGCTTTTTTTTTTTAATGCTCATGGGCACCACTGCCATAGGAAATAACTGAACTGCCAGCAAACCGCAAGCACTAAGTAAGTAGTGCTACATAGTTTTTTTTAGGGGCTATGAAATAAGAACATAATCCAGGACAGTACAACAAAAACAACCTTGAATGAGAAACGAGGCTAGTGGTCTTGCTTCACTTCAAAGAGGCAATTAGAGCATACTATTTGATAACACCCCAAGAGTGCCTTAGGGTAACAGCAGGACACTCAGTAACAGCCACTTGCCTGGTCAATCCTCACAGAACTTTCTCAAAAGACATACAGAGATAACCTTGCAATTAAAAATGTCTTTGTAAACATTATAGCTCTGCAAATTTTTATTACAGTGAGACTCTTTCACAGTTAATCACTGTCTACTGTAGTATTCTTGTACAAAGAAATTTAACTTTAAGTAGTAATTATCTTTTGAATTCTTTTTCATCTCTAGAAGCAACTAACGTTATTTCTAGAGCTCTATTAATCTCATTTACAGCTAGTAAACCAAGATAGAAACTAAATCTATCACTGAAGCATACTTTATATATTACAGAGCTGTTAAAAGCATTCCAGTTCTTTATAGGGCTATTATTTAATGAAGCCATACTCCATCTTAACATAAGTGCCAAAAACTACCCTAGGAAAATTTCTTTTCATTGTCCTAAAATGGACTGATAAAGATAGCAGAAAATGTAAACGTAAAATTGTTTTTGAATGCTCTCTGATCTAGCTTTCATTTTTTCTTCTGTGCCTAGAAATATCAATTAACTTTTTTTTTTTTTTTACCAGATTATTCTCTTCAAAGATTTGCTTTTTCCTTCCAAACAAAAAGAGATTTTTATAAAATCAACTTTCATAGAGCATTTTCTGGACTTCGACATCCACACTTCTTTGAGACACCACAAATGAGAAGGGGGTGAATTCTAACTCTTGATATTCTCAAATGGCCCAACAGCACAAGTGACAGAGGACTAACAGTCTACCAGCCCATAACGGCATGGAAATAGGTTATTCCATGCACAGGTTGAACAACTCTCATAAACATAACACCTAGATAGATGGATGCTTTTCTTATGGAATTACCAGCAAAGCTACTCTGCATGCAGATGAAGTTTCTTCAAGCAGAGTGCCTTTTTGACCAAGACAGCTGGGACAGGTCATTTGGTACTGATGTCACGCATTTCAGTTCTCTCTGATCTGATAACCAGCATGTCTACCCCACTTGACCAGAACCGACAGCAAAGCCCATCACATACCAAAGTAATTTAGGAAAGGGCTACGGTGACCGTATAGAAAAGAGCAGAAGGGAGTTGCCAGCACAATCAATCTGGCCAGTAGCTCATGCAAGTCCTGTTGTTTTGGTGGACCAGATTCCACTTGGTCCACAGCAGGTGTTCTGTATATGTTACAGAAGCTTCTTCTTTAAATGAAATTGTAGCAAGAGCAGAAAGGAAAGATCCTAGAATATTGCTTCAAAAGCCCTACCATACCATCTATAGACAGGGTCATAAATATTTAACATGCTTACCATACTGAATACTTGATATTGTTGAAAATAAAATACGACTATTTTTCAGAATTATACATTAGTGCTGCTGTAAAAGTATTATTACTAATTTCAAAGCACTTGCTTTACTACATCTGAATCTTCTTCTCAAAAAAACTCCTCTAAGCAAAAAACAAAATTTAGGAAAATCTGTATAGTTTCACTACTGCATAAATTAAATACAATAATGAAAATTCAAAAGATTATTCAGAAGCTATAAAAGCTAACTTTGATTTCTTGAAATACATCAACAGAAACTTTTAATTTTAAAAAGTAGACTGTATTGTTAATGTTACACCCAAATGCTTCCGAATTGCTTGAGCAGTAAACAAACTATAGCCAGCCGCTATTCATTTGGGCCAGAGGTGTAAAAAATCCACTCCTGAGCACTCCCAGACTCGAGCAGTAACACAGAGAAACTCTTCAGATGAAAACAATATGTATGTCTGAACTCATAAATCCTTTCAGGAAAGAGCTGATCACGTTCAGTTTCACACTATCAAGTGTCTGGTTCATAAAATGAGAAGGGTCACAAGTCCACTGTGAATTCCAGAGCCCAGCCTCACACATCTGATTCTCAGGTAAACAACTGGGCAGACATGCTGCAAACAGGTCTGCAGAGAAGGAAGGAATGGTGAAAATGCTGCACTGTCAAGGTAGCTGCATGCTTCACACAATTAGAAATAAATAAATATAAATGCAGGAAAATTCTGCTATGCTGCATTGTATCTTAGCACAGTGTTTCTACTTCTTCCCTCCCCTTTGTTTTTAAAACTTCAGCATAATGAGACATTTACTGCTCAAGAGCTGATCTCCTCCTGCTGCTTATTCCTCACCTAATATCTCAGCCTACCCCAGCATCATAATCAGGGCCATGGAGATGATTAGATTCACAGTCATTAGGACTAGAACTGGGCACAACCCAACATTTTCCATTAGGCTGGGGGGAGATGCAGGGAGTGTTTGCTCACGTGAGTCTTCTCAGTTTGCCTTGCCACGTACAAATCCTTCCACTGTTCACCACTCACTCTTCGTTTTGAATCTTGCCTCAGTTACACTCCAAGGCATGGATTAAGTCAAATTTGGTTTAAGGTCATCAAATAGGGCCTGAAGTTTCAGGTTCACAGGGAAATCAAGTGAGTTTCTTCTAGTTCCACTGTGCAAGTTGAACGCTGCTCTAATTATGCTGTCAAACTGAGGATTGTGAACTCTTAATAAACAGAGACCTGTTGTCATGCAAATTTTACTAGTAATAAAAAGACAGAAAGAAAAATATGTCAGCAGAATTGTTCCTGTAAGCAAAATGTTTTTCAAATGCTTTCATTAGTTGTCAGCAGCTCTAAGTAGAAACAGTTACTGGGGTAAAGTCTTGCAGCAGCAGTTGAAAGTTTTCAGTCAAATGTTCTACTTGAGACCAATACACTGGAAAGCAAAAGGTAACAGCCTGAAGCGCAGCCACAAGGGCCTGCATGCCAAGACTCTGACAGAAGCAGCACTGGCGAATGAATTGGCCTTATTCCCATCAAACTGTATAAATAGAGGGGAAATGGGGGTATTTACAAAACCAATCCAGCCAGCATGCACGCTGTACAGATCACCTCCACTGCCACTTGCAAGTTCTGTGGGACACAGCAAAGAGCAGCCTATTTCTAGAGCCAGTTCTCAACACATTCAGAGAGCATTACAAATAAGGACTGGAACCACAGGAAAATAAGCGCGCTCTTAGAAGACAAGGAGGGCAAGACTGTCACTGGAAGTCTCACTGGAATTCTTCCAAATGATTCTCCCACCACCATGACAAGGTGAGCATCCAAAGAATAGCTAAAATACAATTGAAATAATTAGGCTTTTAATTTTTTATTTTCTAATGTTATCTCTGGGGTCTAGAACACAGTTGCGGAAGTTGATGCTATAATAATCTACTGACAACTTTTTTCTCCAGAATTAATAACAAGTCATCCTAATTTAACAAAAAAGAACTTTTAAAAGAAATTAAGCTACAGATCACCAAGTAAGACCCAGCAAGCCTGCAAGTGTCTGTGCTCCAGGCTGCTTTATAAAATGGCATTAAAGAAAACATTTACCTACTGCACAGGGGTGCCGTGACAATTAATTAATGTTTGTAAAGTGCACTGAAGCTGAAAATTACTAGATACTATGCTAAATATTAATTACCACAACGACAACACAGAACCAGAATTGTCATAGTGCTCTCATTGTAAACTCCGCTCATTGAACAAGCCAGAAAAAGTCCTCGGCAGCCAGCCGAGGCGAGCTCCTCCTCCGCAGACAGCGGGGCACAGCGCCCAGCGTGGCCCTTCCTGCTGCCCCGACGGGTGCCACACTGGCACACGGACGGGCACACAGCACCAGAGTCACCTCTGGCTGCAGGCATGGAGACTGCTTATACACACAAACCATCTGGCTACAGTTTCTCAACTGTACGGTGCTTTAAGCCACTGGGCAGTTCTGAGGAAAGCAAAGGCAGTTTTCAGGCATGCCAGTGGTTACAGATCCCATCAGCTAGCACAGCAGCCAGAGCTCACTAACAGTTCATGAGCCCCTCCATACAGATGTTGTGGGAAAGAAGATAACTTTTTATAGACAGCATAGTTCTAAACCCAGTGGCAACTGCCTCATGTCATAGTTTCACAGCTTTATCATCTTTTTCCTTTGTGACATACAGCTCTTTTAAAGGGATTAAAGCAAATACAACAATTTAAACAATAAGGGAAATGGCATCTTTAGAGCAGATAATAAATTGCAGAAAATCAGCAAGAAATGCAATCCATATGGAAATATAGATTGTATTAAATAAGCAGTATTTTGCACTATCATCTGTTTAGAGTATTTTAAACAAAACGAGTTCAAGAGGACGATGAGGAACACCCCCGTTCTGGGATGGAAGCTGCCACATGTGCTGTGTGGGGAATGCAGATGACGATACTCGTCAAATCTTAAAAATTCTAATCAATATCACATCCATCTCATTATGTCTTCCCCACTGAAGGAAATGCTACAACCTGTTTGGTCTCAGCCAACCACAGGCATATGTACAATCGATAACTCGCAATGATAAGAGGTCAGCTCATGCAGCAAAGATATTTCCAGTATGGTTCAAAAAACCACTTAACCATTCTTGTTAAGTAAGTGAACAGCTTATTTTGCTTCTAGCTCAGTCACTGGGTATTTTTGGTTTTTTAGAAAGATGATAATAAAACATTAATTGAATGTGTCAGAAGAAGGATGCCACAAGAAGCATATCAATAAGAAAGACACTGCAGCATATGTGCGTTAAAGTAATTGCAGGATGCTGGCTCTGCTGCTAAGTAATTATTACATCAGGTATCTTATTCCATATAGAGTTATGCAAATGTATTTATTTTAAAGATAACTTGTCCATGGGAAAGTAACTGGTATGCAGTTACACATCGGCTGTAAGCTTCTGAAAAATAACAATGAGTTTTACTTGACTGCTTGTAAAACATGCATTTTGCTGTCTTCCAAAACTATTGCATGGAATGCTCAGACAGCTAGTCAAAGGAAACGGGAGGCACAGAAGATCCAACTACATTTATGTCCTACAGCTACATTAAACACATAAAATTTCCTCTAAGTCTCTACCTCACAGTAACAATACCAGCTTTCATTTTTACACCACTCTGATTGCCCTGTACTAAAGTAGCAAGGCAGCATTCAAAAAAAAGTCTCAGCTGGAAGTTAGACACAAAAGGCAGATAGCAGTATGGTAAATGGAGGTGGTAGCCCACACCCTTCCTTTCTACAGAGAGAAGAAATTATCTTCAGCTGGGACTTTCTACTGCACATAAGTGAAACACATCCAAATAGTTACACAATCACCACATCTTTTCCTATTAAGGCAAAGAAAACATTGTGCAGTTTAACTGCTTGTTGTATAGCACACAGACTTGTCACTCCCTCTCCAAACGAAAATCCCTGCCGAACAACAGAACGTGTCCAATTAAACATGCACTGTGCCTGGTCTTTGTATATACAGCTGGCAGAGATTCTTCTCTAGTTCATCTGGTACCAGCAACCAAGCCCAGCGCCAGTCACGCTCTGGAGCTCAGGTTCCCCAGCCTCACGATGCACAGCAGCCTCTGGGCAGATTTCTCATCTTCCATCTTTTAAAAAATTAGTGGGGAAAGCTCTTCAGCACAGACACTCAGATCATCAGAAGTGCATTAGAGTCTTATCAGGATTTCATCAATGAGAACCTACTGGTACACCTGAATACCTACCAGATGGTCTTTTCATCCCCTTTACAAGCCAATGGTCCGTCCTTCCTTCTGGAGTGTGAGACACACACTGCAGGGAGAAACCTGTTTCCTTACCTAAAGCAACTTGCTTGATCCATTCCAACAGACCTCTGCTCACTGCCCTCTCTTGAATGCCCTTATAAAAGAAGCACTTAACCAAACTAGATATCGCAACAATTTTTAATGCATTTGAACAATATGCAATGTCACTAAAAACGGGATCTAACACTGCTAACATTCAAATGCCACAAACTAGAGCCCAATAATCAGAAGGAACAATATTTGAGATTTTAAAAACTATGTGTAATTTAATAGTTTTTATTTTCCATTTTAGGATATCTCACCAAAGATAGGAAGTTTTTTGGATTCCCACCCAGTTCCTCCCTCCCATTGAAAACTGTCATATCAGACAGAAGGGAGTCTTTTACTCAAGGAGCTGCCAGCTCTCAAAACACATTAGTGCATATCTCACAATAATTGATCGTATCTTTAAACTGCAGCTGTGGGACACATCTTAGGAGATGAGAATTTCAGTTTTGACTTGAAGGTAGTCTGTCACTTTTTGCAATCTGAAGAAATGTTTCCCATCATGAGGGTACACCCCATCAACCAGCAAATTACAAAGCAAACTAAGAGTCCACTTTCTTCTTTTTTAAATACCATTTAAAGGCAAGTCAATCTTATGACCACAGGAGAGATTCATTGCTGAAAACAGAAAACTCTAAGAGTAGATGACAGAACATTTTGAGGATGGAAGTTAGACAGAGATAGACAGATGTATGTGTGCACACATACATGCACTAGAAAGACTTTGATTTCTTCATCTCTAGGAGAAATATACAGCACAAATAATCATAGTGACAATGAAGCTTGACAGTAGGAGTATACAAAATAAAAGCTAACTATTAATAAAGTATCATTACCTCTTCCTCTGAGGATCTTCCCAGCTCTACACAGCACTTTATCACTACATTAATCTAGGAGTACTCATGCTGCAGTAAATCACTTTGCTGATTATCTATTTTTATCTGTTCTCTATTATTTCTCTTCCATAATGGAAACAAACAGGCAATGAACAAATTCCAATTTTCTTCTTTTTTAGCCTTAGTATTTAAAGGAAAAAAAGCTTAAGTGTCTTGTTAAAATGATACAGTGAATTTCCTTCATGAGTAGACATCAAAACATCCACTACCCACTTACACTCTGCTCAAACACACCACTCCTACACCCGAGCCCTACCAGCATCTCAACGTTTCTGTTTTTCAAACAATGCAATGACCAGCTCTGCTCCTCTACGATATCTCGAAAAGGTATCTGACATATCACAAACTTCACTCCAGCATGAAGACAATCTGCAAAAAAACAAACTTCAGGCAACGCAGACAGAATATGCAAGTGAGAAAACAAACAAAAAAAATCAACACCACACCCCCCCCCCCAAAAAAAACCCCAAACCCCAAACAAAAACCACACCAAAACCAAAAAACAACAAACGCACAAACACCAACCAAATCCCAAAATAAAGCACAAGAGCACTTGTTTAGTAGAAAAAGGAAACTAGAAAGTATTGCTACAGTATGGATGACAAATAAGTGAACAAGCAGAGGCTCATGGGCCTCTTAAGCCAGCTATTCTAGATGAGATATTTCTCAATTTTAATGATAGGAAGCTAAGAAAAAGTAAAGTAAAAGATATTTTGGAAGACTTTAGCTTGGAAAAGATTTCAGATGCTTTTCAACAATCAAGGTAGCTGACAATATTGAGGCAATTTACAGATTATTTTTGGTTGGTTAGTTGCATTTTAATCTAAATTGTCTTTTAAGCACAAAGAAAGCCTGTTGATCAGGACTGTAAGGCCCAAAGAGTCTGAGGCTAAAATCTAAAACATACTGAAGCCCGCTACAAGCTATTAAACAATCATCCTCTCAAAACCACTTTAATATAGAGCCGTACCTCTGCAAATTCTGATTAGAAACTCTGGAATTCAAATTATCTGTACTGGTGTGTCATATTTTCTTTTTTAAACAACATGAAAAATCCTATTTGAATTTACTATTTTTTGCTGGTTTTAACTTGAGAGAACGTAATTTTATGGCGTTACCAGATACCACGTCCTCCTCTTCTTTACAAACAACTAAATTACAATTTTTGATGCCATGAAAATAACAGGAGTAGAAGGTTTACAGCATGCAGTCTTTCACACAGATGTGAACAGGGCAGGAACAACAGAAGACAGAGTCAGCACCCACCAATTACCACTTTCTACTCAGATTAGAGTGTTCATTTATTACAATGGAAAAAGGACTACAAGAGTTTTTCTTTTCTTAAACACTCATCCCATCACACATTTATTTGATAATAACTTCCTTAAAATACCTTTCCTATGACAGAAAGGCATCACAGAACCACCTTCAATAAGGAGGAACAAAAGGTCATAAGATGAGTCTTAATGACTATGTCAAGCTTTTGAAAAAATCAGTTACCTGTAACCACACCTGGCAAATCCTCAGAGCTCAAAAGACTGCACTGATTTCCACAAGCCCCACTGCTGCTACCTCCCTTTAAGAAATATAAAATCATATCTAGGTGCTTAAATAGGGAACTTGGTGGTTGACTTTGGCTAGCCATGTTCTAAGGGCTTGGCCAATCTTATTAAGAAAGATGCACTTTTCTGAGTACTTCAATGATAAAAAAAGAATACATGCCTCAAGTTACATACTTCATAATATTAAAAAAACCCGCACAAAACCAAAACCAAACAAATAAACCCAAAACATCAGTTATTCCAGAGCTTTAGCTATCAGTATTACAAACAATGAGGGAATCCGTATCATTGACTTCATAGATCCCATTTTAACCACTAAGGATAAGAACCCTGCCTAAATTGACCAAATCTTCCAGCTACCCTTTCAGAATAGCTAATTTACTGGGCTTCTAACACAGGCACTTGCAGTTAGAAAAATACTCACTCTACCATGGATGCAAACACTTGTTCCAATGAGACACCACTGTGCATTTTGAAGCAGTTACATACTTTGACTAACAGCAAATGGTGTGCATTCATTTCAGAGGTCCCAGCCTCTGTCTACTAAGACACACACAGTAACAAACTACTCTGCTGCTCTGGTTCTTGCCCAGATACTTGAGGTCAGCCAGACAGCTACGACAGACCCACTAAAACCTCATCTAAAAAGTCACAGAATCAGTACACTTGAGCACAACTCAACACATCTCTGCGAGAAGCACAGAGGCAGCCAGATCAACCTCCAACAATCTAGAGCAGTGCTCAGTTTTCTGACACTTCAACCACAGAAAATTTAAGTTTTATTTGTGGTTATGGGTTTAGCCATCCACTACAAAAATCTTTCAAAACACACTAGTATATATTCTTACATTGAAATTTACAGCTGAGCTGTTCTTATTGACACAAGAGAAAACATGGCACTAGCTGCAACTTCTGATATACATACAAAATCACAGCAGAGCACTGACCCAAATCAAGCAAGAGAAACTCATACACTGAAGTTGCACACTGTTGCAATATTCACATACAGCAATCAACCAATATACAGCAATGACATGTAACCTATAACATTCCAAAGGTTTGAATGCAGAGCTAGAGAAGTTTGCCAAATTTCTCTGAAGGTTTTTAAATTGTTTTATAGTCCATTCATTACTGCAAATACAAATCTAACAGACTAAGTTTAAAGTGGAACATGAAATATGTACAGATAAAAACATCTGTAGCTTCATTAACGAATGAAAACATGTAATAACTAAATGTAATAAATACTAATAAATACATTATGACACAAACTAACCACTACTTACACAATATTACAAACACCTGCATCAAAAACTAAGGAGAATGAATTGTTTGATTAGAATCAGGATATAAAATAGATCCCCAGAACACTGGCATTTGTTCAGTGTCCTGTCACATGAGGTCTTATGGAACTTGAAGCATCACCTGCTCAACAGTATTTCATGCCTGCAAAATATGAGCAGTATATTGCCACAGTGCAGCAGAGTCAGAATTAAAAAAAAATCTTTAGACACTGTATACATGTGAACACTATCCAAAAATTAAGAAATAAGGAAATAAGAACAGCTGAGCAACTGTCAATTTAATATTTCAGATAAGCACACACATAAGGATGTCAGTGCTGATGGTCTACTGTCAGTAGACCTACTGAAGACTGAGCTACCTCATTCAAGATGGTCACTTCCAGGGCTGACGGGCATCACATGGAAAAGATAAAACTTTGCATTACCATTCCCTGGGGTGCTGTCTGTTTTCTACAGATAGAAACTCAGCCTCTGGGCCTGTCAAGATAGCATCTTCTGAAATATTCAAATGACCTAAGTTTGGAATGCAGAAAGTATTTTTCTATTTCTTTGCAAAGGACATGCAGTCCACATCACCCACAGTCAAAATGGCAGCTAAATAGAAGCAAAATTTAAAAAAAAAAAAAAAAAAAAAAAAAAAAAAGAGATAAGTAAGAATATTTTGAGAGCTTAAGCAGCCCACAAAATATCTAATTGATTCCAGTGGTGTTTCAAAACTTAACAAATTATGGTTCTCACCATCATGATTATCTGCATATGTTGACAGCTAAGGACCTAAGCAATCCAGTTAGAGTATCCAACACAGTAATTCATTGCAATTAACTACTTCAAAGTGACCCTTATTAAACTACCTTACCAATTCACAGGATTCTTATTTAAGCAATAAACAAAACATTTAGAATCTCTCATTATTTTCCTGTATTTCATGCTTTGGCAGCAAAAAGCAACAGCACAGTTATGACAAAAAGAGGAAATCATGGAGAAAATATATTTACAAGTTAACATAGCTAGGTACTACTAAGAATTGGTTACTGGTTACCACATCCCTAGATTTGTGCAGGACACAGATAATCATGTCAGCTGTCCCAACCCTTGTACAATTACAAGGTCTTCAGGAGATTTGCCAGGTCAGTTGCATTCCCAATATGTATCATGCACAATGCATTCATGATATCTCAGCTGTCAACTTTAATACTACCTTCATTCCCCAGAGGAGCAAGTTTCAAATAAAAATTTGTGCCTTTCAAGTTGAGTGCCCGTTGGTTACAGCACACTTACTTAGCAAGACTTAGTTAAACAGTGCCTCTTCCCTTACTAAGCATTCAAGGGTTTTAACATGTGCTTACTCATCATAACTCTTCAACAGACAAAGACAGCCCAAAGTGAAATACAGAAACAAGAGAACTTGGAAGAAGAGTCCCTAGCGCTGTACCTATTTACAGAAGATCTCACAGCTCCATCTAGCTCTGCATGATGGAAATCACTGGGACATCTAAGACTGCAACCTAAAACCTAAGAAATCTCAGCCATCACACACACTGATGTGGGATAATACTAGCTGTAGATACAATAGTTCTTAAGAGGCACAGTTGCGATAATTTTTAAAGGTAAATCATTTAATCACTTCTGTGCATGTGTATCTATTCTTCATTGTGACCATTCTCTCTCAACAAACAAAACGAAAACCCCAAATGACACCATGAAAAAATAAAAGCAAACCAGAAACAAAACAAAACCACAAAGCAACACCTACACAAAACCACAATAAAGCAGCAACAAAAAAACCCCAACTCCACACCAAAACAAGCAAAACACTCCCCAAGGACAGCATAGTTCTGCACACTGAGTGGCATGAGGCTCACATGAGGCAGCAGCACAATCTGCTGAAGGTACCAGAAAAATGCCCCAGTGCTTAAGGACTACATCTATCTGCTTAACGCTAGAAATGTTAAACATCATGTATTGATTAAAATGTCAACATTTATACCATGTCATATCTGATAACTTAAGTTAGTTTCTTATCCATTAGCACAGAAAAAGAACATACATCACTTGCGGTAAACCTAATGGGACCCAACTAGAAGATACACAAGATAAATAAGGGAAGACAGACACACAATTACATTGTTTTCTTAAGGAAAGTTCTTTGAAGGACAGAGCCACTACCAAAAGCAATCCCTATTTGCAAAAGCCTTCTCACACTCTGGCCGAGTTTACATTGTGAGGACCAAAACAATAGCTGCAGATAGCAAGTCATGTAAGCAACTTCCCATGCAGAAGAGATTCACAACTGGGAAACTGCATGCTGTGCAGAAAGCACCACAGAGGTTAAGTCTTTGTCCTCCCCAACATCAGAGTTGAGGGGGGGGAAAAAAAAAAAAAAAAGATTGAAAAGATTGCTACAACATAACAGAATAATCCATCATCACTTTTTATTTATAAATGACATCTACACTTAAGATCTATAATTTTCTTAATTTGTTTCTGTCCTCATGACTCTTTGCAAGTCCCAGGCATCACAAGAGCAGAGGTTACTTGCTTCAATAAAATCTGTCCATTTCTTCAACGCATCCAGCAACTTCTTGTCCAAGAGCCCATGGTATCTTGCAGCAGCGCTCCTTTCTCAACGCTGTCTGCTAGTCCTTGTATTTCACAGTTCTCTTCACCCTGAGATCGTGTTGCCCCTCTCTTCCACCTGTGGGCACCCTAAAAACCGTGCACAGGGGAGAACATTGTTCAAATACAGCCCTGATCAAAGAGCAGGTTTGTGATTTATGAATTAAAGGGGGAAAAAAACACACACACACAAGAAACCAAAATAAAGCAAAACAAGAACAAAATCAACAAAGCACCACAATGAATAGAGACAACGTTCACTAAAAACCTTAAGTTTTTCATAATGCCAAATATGTCAAAAGCATTTATACAGCTTCATTTTGTTGGGATTTTACATAAATTAAGGACAAATAGTTGACTAAAACTACTGTTGAGATTTAATGTATATTTTACCAAAACAAGTAACTTTTCCTTAAGAATTAAATAGACGCCGACAACATAAATCCTGATTCAGGCCGGGCTGTGTTAGTCTTTGCATTAATCTGCTTAAAATTCCTGACTTTTAAGAACCAACAAGGGCCACATTACAGACTTATAACAAGGTTAAGCTTGCGATGTTCTATTAATACTCTCCCCCAGGCTACCAGGAAATTCCTTAAAGCACGCAAATTTTTGGCTTTGCTGTGGATTATGCTCTAGTATAGTTTGTCTAGCTCCCATGAAACAATGAGTTTATCTGATATCTGCATGAGCAGCCCATCTCTTTTGGGGGGTCATCGGCTGAAATGCTCATCAGGAGTCACTGAATAAATTAACAGTAAAATCTGGACTTCTGCCATGTTCACTCTCCATATCTCCCACATAAATTAAGTTTCAGCTGACTGTCAAGCATCTGATTCATTTGTAAGAAATAACAGTTTTATCTGTCTAAATTCCAGATACTCAAGAACAGAACTGAAGCTGCTAGAAAAAAGTGATAATCTGTTGTAATGGATCCATGCTAACTGTGTCTACACACCGTTAATGTACTAACACATTTCCTGAGCCTGAAAGAGTAGGAGCAAAATCAGGCTCATCTTCATTAACCATAATTTTTTGCATTTGTTTCTTTAATGTTTCTTCTATATCACAACTTTGATGTTTGTAATTTTAATCAAACAAGTTGCTAAAGATATGCAACTTTCAATGAAGCTGAAAAGTAATTTTCAAGCTACTACTAAATAAAACAAAATATAACTTTCCTTTTAATCATTCAGGTCACCACCTGAATCACAGAGTTACTGAAAAACAGCTCCAAAAAATTTATTTCAGTGGGGTTATTGGCAAAGTTCAGAGCAAGCAGAGAATGATCTCAAAAGCCTATAGATAAAACAATTGAGCACAGCTTCACATAGCCTGTCACTTCAGCCAGACTACGGAGACACCTTTGTGTCTTAGCTACAATAGCTGTTTTAAGAGGTCAAATGTAATGAACCCACAATTAGTAGTTGTCTTGCCTAGCTCTGCTTTCCAGAGACGATGTTTCTAACTATGTCAAACAAAGGCATGGTTGTTGAAGCACCAGGAAGGAGAGAAATTGGTGTCCACAACCAAAATTACTTCTATGAAGTGCTGTTTCTGAAATTCAGTTGAGCAGCTCCCCACATCTAGGGATGGGAGCCAGCTTTCAGGCACATTCCTAGCATGAGAAAGAACGTGGGGGTGGGAGGGGCTTAGAAGTTGCTGGTTTGGGTTTTTTCCATTTGGTTTGGGTTTGTTTTTTTTAAAAACTAAATATTGCATTTGTGACTTCCCCTGCCTAATTGGTTAGGTCCATTTCACATTAAAGATTGTGGGTTTGTGAGATAGCCCATTTGATGATAAACCCGGTAGACTCTTAGTCATTAAAGTAATACAATCTATATTAGACTTTTCCATTATCTGTTCTTTTTTTCAGGAATAAAATCATGTTGGCACTATGCTAAAAATCTGTCTGTGTTTCTTCATTCTGAAAAGCAATAATATAATGCAATATTAGAATTGTGTTTCTAATACAACAAACTTGTTCCTAGAAACTACTGGCCTTACTTTGCTGTGTAATTTCCTACAAAGTATTCAATTTGTCCACTGAATCCCATTTGAAAAACATTTTTGTACCAGGGCTAGTAAGATATCCAATAACATTACAAGATAGCTTCAGATACACTAAAGTTATACTCCAAGAGAAGAAATATTTTGCAGTTACTTTCCTATTTGGAAGTCTCTCTTTTGCAATCAGAAATCAGTAACGGCAACAAAAAATGAAATTTTCCCTGATGAAATAGTAGTCTAAGTACACTGATTAAGTTTTGCTCTTCTTTCTTCTTGCGTAGTAAATGTACTGTTAATCAATGAGCATTTGAAATCCATTACAATCACGTGAAAGAATTCACTATTTGTATACAGTGTGTGGCTGATTTATAATCCAATCAAAATCAAAGAATCATTAGGAGTTGTATATATCTGCTATATAGTAATACCAACAGTGTGTCAAGAAAATATCAATATCCCCAAAGAATAGACCAAACTGCAAAATACATTTAACTAGTGTGTGTGTGTATATATATACATATATATATAGCTTTCTGTTAAAAGGAGCACACTGCTAATATTTCTTCTACCTGTTCTTTTAATTTTAGGGGGTTTTTATTCAAAGTTAGTGTTTTCTTCCTAAAATAACAACAGGGAGAATATTTTTAAGTGCTGGCTACTTCCTTAGTATTTCTATTTATAGACTCTAATTTCCAAAATCACTATTTAAGACAAGTCCAAGTAGTTATCATTCATTCTTCATTCAACACTGCTTTTTTTAAAGTACCTTCCATAGTTAAGCTGTTGATTAAACAGTCTTAACCAAACTGTTGAGTTCTTACACTGTGTCTGTCCTATTGGGAACTAGTTACACATAACACATTGCAAGAAAGCATCTCCAATATCCCATTTAGCTAAATAAGTTATTAACAAAACCAAATTATTAATAAATGCCCTTTTTCTTTCAATAATATTCATGTCATCATAAGCAGGTGTCAGAAAAACCTTGAGATTTTCCTGCTTTGAGCCTTCACAAGCTTCTACACCAATTCTAAGTGCCGAATTTCTGAAGCAGTTTCAACACTGCATAAAGCCTTGCTATCTTCTCAAGAACAATAAACCATGTAAGAAACATCTATCTATAGTTCTTCTACCATCAAAATGTATATTCCTAACACTTGAGGTAGGAGGTAGCGTGGAGGAAATCCTATGAAAGGTGAATACTACATGCATTTGATCTCCTGTCCTTCTAGACCGACTCAGGAATTTTGTAAAACTAATGCAGAATAGCAACTGATCACAGAAAAGGACAATCTCTTTTATTCACTCTTCACCACTTGAGAAGCATAAAAAAGACATCATTTTCAAAACCACAACCCAACAACTCTGGAAATCCAGGTGGGGGGTAGGCGTGCATGGAAAAGCTTATAGAATGAGTATTTTCCCACAGTATGAACGGAATTCAAGGGCTGTGTTGTATCAATATATTTCATTGCTTATTTTACTCCAGGTAAGTTTTCTCCAGGCAGTTGCTGGAGACTCACAAATTGTCCCAAGACATGCAGATTGGCTGCTCAATGCTTCTCTTCTTTCTTCTGATTCTGACATGTGATATAGAAACCAATATATTTTTTTAAGTTAGCAGTTTAAGAAACTAGACTGTAGGCCTTGATTGCTGGTAATTTACCATTAGCCTCAGATAGAAGCATAAGACAGCACAGGAAAATTTGTACAGGACTTTTCTTCTCTAGTCAAAAAGGCTGTATAAAAACTAGTCTGGGACTTAAGTGATATGAAAGCCAATAAACTGCTTGAAACAACAGTCTTCCACCTACTCCGCCAAAACCTTACACTGCTTCAGCCTCAATACTAGGTGCTGTCAATAGACCTTAAAAATCACCTTTTTCATTAATGTGAAGTGACAAATGTTTCCAATAGAAGGATTTATCTTGCATAGATAAGGGATAATCTAAACCAGAGCATTATCCTACCGAGGGAGTCAGCGCTCCACAGAACACCAGTTTTAAGGCATATGTAAGTAGGCCCAACAGACTGGCCACTCTATCTAAATCAACTTTCCACAGAGAATCACACAAAAGCAGATAGAGTAAAGAGAATACAGGCTTGAAACCATGGCATTACCCTCGGCCTCAGCTTTCACTTTACCTTCCAACCTTTTTATTCCCGGACTTGTGGTACCAGAGTCTCTGATGAGTTATCACCAACAACATGATGCATTTGAATACCTTGCTGGGGCATCGCTTTCAATAATGAAGAGCATCACTTAGCTTAACAACTTTGTGCTAACGTTCCTTGGCATATTTCTCAAATTGAAGCCTCCTTAAGTGACTGCTGATGCAACCTCAGAAGAACAAGTATAGTACAACTATTGGTAAAGGAACTTGTAAAAATGGCAGTAACAGGATGATTTTTAAAAAATACCTACTTCAGCACATGAAACCCTTTATCTCCTGCTTTCTTACCATGTCCTTAATTCTGTTTTTTGAAGTCATTTTTGTGAGACTTATGTGCTTCACTTAGCTTCACCCAGGATGTTCACACAGCGATTAAGTTATATGCACAACTTATTTAAGTTAGCATTTAAAAATGGATCAATTAGGACTTTTATACAATTAAGAATTAGGATCCTCTAGGGAACTGTCTGTCTGCAAAATTACTACTTGTCCCCGCTACATTAAGGCACAAGCCAAAGGCAAATTGACTTCACCTTCTGGGAAACGTAATGATCCCCAGAAATTCTTTGCTTAGAGTAAAGTCAATTGTCGTTCATTAATTCCTTATTCCTGAAAAGAGGTTCTGCTCCAGCTTCACCTTTCTCTCTTCTGCTCTTACCATTCTTTGATGATAAGTTAATTCTCAGGATTTCAGTTTAAAAAACAATGTGCATGGGTCAGAGTACTACAAAGATTTGCCAGGTTCAAACAATTTCAGATTAAAAGTGACTTTTTATGGCACTCTATTGCTCTCACAAACTGTGTGTAGTACCTTCTGCAGTAAAGCTCTTTTACTTTGAGAACTGCAGTCATAAAAATTAATGACCCAGTTTTAGTGAACCTTTGCACAACTGAATATAAACACCATGTAAACTGTAGGGACAGTGATGTCAACTAAAAGCAGCACTAATGCTAAAGGAGAGACTCTGCTTTAGGTTTCAGAAAGCCAGTTCAACAGCATGCACAGGAGCTCACCGCTTCCAGGAAGCTGCAATTTTGAGTGCCGAGTTTTCCTTCATTGTTGCCAGCGTACTATTTTCATAATCACCCTGTTTTAACACTGGTTAGAAGAATAAAGCAATCTAGTTCAGGTTCACTGTTTACTGAGCTGTGTTTCTGTCAGACTGCCAAAAAAGTATGTAAAAATGTAATGGGAGACAGAAAGCACACTGGGAACACTTACACAGGAGCAACTGAATGGAAATTTCCGATTCATTTCACACACGAATTCTTTTATTCAAAGTCAATCTAATCAAAAACCGTTTCAAAACTGAGCTCAGTGCTACATTTAAGATTGCAGGTTCTATTCCAACTTTACAAGGCAGCATCTTTAAAAATGAACTAAATCATCCCATAATTTCTATCTTTCTAGTGACAGTATTGTACAAATAACAGGTATCACTTGGCAACAAAGCCTCTATGGAAATGTACTTTCTCTTCATGAGCCAACATCACAAAAGTCATCTTCATCCTACTGGTAACTTGTTTTTCTGACTTGCAAGTGGAGTTTGGAGTTGGAAAATGAGATGTAGAAAGATATTTGAAAGGTGCTGTACATGTCTTGTCTCACTAACACCACAGCATCAAGTTTTATTGAATTAACTGAAACAAAACTATACTTGTTAAGTTACTCTGTAAAATTCCATTAGCACTGAAATGCGCTTCTAATTTTGCACTGAGTAGAGCTGAGTTATACACAAGATGTTTTAGGAGCTGCAGAGTGATGCTAAAAGCAAAATTACAGGTAGATTAGAAAACCTGTAATGATGCTTAAAAAGTCACCTCCCCTCTTTAACCCAACCTGCCTCCAAGGCAATTGAGCAGCTCAGGCTTTCAGTGTGTGCTGCCAAAGGATGCAGGCTGAATGAACTGCTCGAGCCAAGGATCCAGGACTTACTCTCCCTAGTCCCACAGGCCCCCGCTATGCCAGCTGTTCCCGAGCCAGCCTTCTGTCTGGTTTCACACAGAAGTAATAGTAAGGAACTCCCCCCATATCCACAAGTTCTTCCGAGCAAATCTTGAAAGCAAAAGCCTCTATGAGAATACTGCTTCTCTTTAACCAACTATACAGTTATTACTGAACCAATAATATTAGAAGAAATTCTCATTGAGAACTACATGTATGAATCCTTCTTACAGACTTTCAAGAATCTTTATTAAATTCATTTATTTTTAAATCAACTCTGTATTTACAGTATCCAACACTGCTTCTTTTAGATCTGCCCAGTATTTGCTTGTCCCAGCTGAAAAAAGAATTCACTCTACTAACCTAAAACTCATGCTGATGAAGGCTTCAATCAGTAAATGTACTTTTTATAGCTTGAAACTTCACTACTGCTGGAGATCCTCAAGAACATCTATCATATCCAGTCCAGAATACAGCCAGAGGCAAGAGCACTGAAACAACGGGAAAGTCATGACATCTAACTAAGGTTTAACCACTTCACGTCATGTCCTACTGTACCCAGATCCCTAATCTGGTCTCATCCTACCATGTGTAAACCAAGAATAATAATGCCCACTACTGCGAAGTGTCTTGATTACTCTTACTCTCAAGCTTCTAATGTATCTTATCACTAACTTATTTTTTGACTTCGCTATTGCTCTAGCATGGTATGTTCTTCTCCACACAACATCACAGGCTTATCCTAGGGTTTGTTTGCTTTTCTTTTTTGACAGTATAGAACTAAAAGTAGCATCAACCCGAGTAGCCTCTACACAGCAAAAGTTACCCAGGTAAATCCCAGTATCATGTGGTTGTGTTAAAACAACAACAACAAGAGCTTTTTTTTTTCAAATCAAGGATTTATTCATTTAGAGAATGATTTACTCTCATATTAATCAAATTGCAAGAGCAAAATTTGCAAGAGCAAAAGAGCAGCCCTTAGCACTGTATTCTTCACCTGATCTTGAGCTTTTTAGCTGGATTTTTTTAGATTTTTTTTTTTAACCTTCCATCAGCAATCCACCATACAAATTAAAATAACTTTCTACACAAGTTGCCAATAAACTGGACTCTCTCAAGTATTATAATTCAGTTCTATCCATTTAGAATAGTATCACTTTGGGTTGTTTTTCAAGGAAAAAAGGCAAAAGAACTAGATCCATTTTAACTCCAGAACATATAAATCTGATATATACAAACTTTCAGGCCTATTCTCTCTCTGCTGACACTGTCAACATACATAAAAATTAAGTAGAAACCCAGAGGTTCTCACTCATGTTTTATAACTCTAGAGACTAAGTTTAAAAGGCCATAAGAAAAATAAACGTTCTATTATTTACATTTCTAAATTATAATGATCATGGTAAGGAACCTTTCTGTAACCCTTACAACGTACCATAAAACTTTTTGAAGTAACAATTTCTTAATATTTTCAGTCTTCACAGTGAGTTATACAGATATCACATTTCTTATGAAATTAACATGACCTCTGCAAATGCAGCATCTTAAATTATACTACTTCACTTATTTAAATGTGCTTTATGCATTATTCCTAACAACTTTAGAATATTAGGAAGTTAATTTCTAAAATTACTCTATTTTATTATTAATGTTGCTCGACTAAAATCAAAGGAATTTAAGTGGCAATAAGGTTCTCTGTACAGCTTTTTAACTCTCTGAATAGATTTACCTTATCAGCTCAGTCTAAGGTAAGTAAATCTTTAACTATCCTGGCAGCCTTTGAAAGGCAGGAGAGGGCTGCCCATCCAAAGCCAGGTGGTATCAGGCAGGTAACTCCAAGCAATTCTACTACAGCAAACAGGAGTCACTGTTTAAGAGTTCACCTATGGAAGCCTGGCTTCATATTTGTGCACTATCTTCAGTAATCTATTTATATGAAAGTATTAATCCCCAGTTAGCCTCCTAAAACTAAAACAAAAAACGAAAAACAAAGAAAAAAACCACCACCACCATCCGCCCTCAAAAAAACCCCAACAACAAACCAATGCTCAAACCCACAAAAAACATTAGGAAAGATAAATAGCAGCCCTCCTCCTCCTAAGTATTCATACAAACAATATGGGAAAATTCCTGAGTACAGCTACGTTACTGAAACCAACCATAATACTACTACTGATTGTCTGGCACCTACAAATTTCACATGCATGTTGAGGCTACTGCTGGTATTAGTGATATCCTGCAGCTACAACAGTATTGTTAAACCTTCTTAAATATCCCAAGATAAAAATTATAATCTTATCAGATCTTAAAATTACCCATGCTGAAAATATCTGATTCTGAACACAAGTCTTCCAAGCAAAAGCATCAGAGTGAAATCTACGAGCAAAAGCTAAAACAAGATCGTGAATTCAGAAAGGACAAGAACTGCAGGTTCAAGGGTGCTCTCATTGAAAAAAAAAAAAAAGTGGCTTAACTCATGCTTAATGCTGTGCAAACGTATCTGCTGGATAAAGACAGAAGTTCAGAATTTGAGGAAGTTTTAGAATGAGCTGCTAAGAAAAATGCAAGGTTTACTTACTCTTATCTAAACAGCACCTCACGGTTCAGCTTTGGACCACTCTGGATAGTTGCATGTTCTGTAGCTTGAGCATTGAGTAAACCCAAAACTTCATGCAGTTGCTTCAGTAAGATATTCAAGGTACATTCAGAAACACAGGTAAGTTTAATAGGAATGACTTTTTGATCTTTCATTTCTTTTAAAAGCACAAATGATACATTTTGAGATCAGGATTTATTTTTTTCTTGCCAAGCCTAACACATATGTAACAAGTCTTAATCCAATTAGTCAGAAACTGATTTATCTATTTAACATTTGGGTGAAAAACAGAACAAACCTTTTCAGGTAATAAACATGACACAGACAGAGGAGGGACCTCACCAAAATGTCCACTATTTAATTTTATTTACTCCTTCATGTAACAGTAAAGGACTTGCCCACCAGCACTCCAATCCAATTGCCTTCTGTGCAGCGCTGCTGATCTTTCTAAATCAATTTTTATCACTCACTGAGTCTTAAACTCATGCTCTTCACTGAAGCATTTAATTCAATACAAGTGTTAACTCTGATCTAGAGGGAGTGGGGCAGCAGGTGAAGGGAAAAGTATCACTGGTAAAGCATCAGGTTACTTATCAGTAAAGAAGAAACAGAAACAGCTTGTAATATAAGAAAGTTCACTGGGGTTCTGAAAACCCATTTCCTTTGTATTCTCCCTACACTTCAAACACACACACAAGGAACGTATGTACAACTAGATACTGACAGATTGCAAAGCTTTCCTGCCACCTAACAAAAGGGGTATTATTTTATTATTTTTTCCCCTCATTCAGTTTTTCCACCATGATCCTTGGGGCAGCATCAGGACATGTTACTTCAATTCTTGAACAAAATCTGTAATGGGCTTTAAAAAGAAAAAAAAGTCCCGCACTGGTGGTGCAAAATGTAACAATTCCTCTGACAAAAAAAAAAGCTCAGACTGTGAATGGAAGCCAAGACATCACGTTGCTGGTATGAGTAGACAACACACTATCTGGTTTTCCAATTTGAGAGCACTCTTAATACTGCTTCAAGAAGCTTTTGTTATAGATACGAGATACACATGAAATTCATGACCAGGGTTCTGAACTTGAAAAAATAAAGACTGAAGAGATTACTCAAGCATTTTTTGTTAACATTACTTTAATGGCTTTCATATTTGATAAATAAAAATGTGGTGATTGAACATTAATAAGAAACAAAACCCATCAGCAATGAGAAGGACAATTATGCGGCCTTTCAAGCTACTGTTTCGACAGGAGCTGCTGATGTAAAATCCATCACACCCTTGCTAACTCAGACATCTGCAGGACATCAACCAGGAAAAGGTCTGAGGAAACCAGAGTGTGGCAAGGCACAAAAGCAGCCCCAAAAGTTTTTTTAAAAGTCCCTTCTCCCCAGATTTTTTAGAAAAGCAGTCCTTCACATACTTGCATTTGCAAGCTCCTCAGCCAAAGTTCAAGGAGCCAAGGAGTGACTAGCACCTGTGAGCTCTCAGCAGAGCACAAGTTGTTCCTGCTCTGGACACCCAGGGGCACAGCAAGAGGTGACTGCCTTTCCAGGAACCACAGAAGCGGAGCCCTCGAGAGCTGGCAATGAACACGCTCCAGCTTCTCAGGTGCTGGCAGACATACACAGCCACAACTCCCTACTCACCCATGTTACCAGGAAAAGGCACACAAGTTGCAATTGTAAAGGACGACTACACAGGCAATTCTAACCATGTAAAAATTGGGATGTTTTAAATTGTGATTGGGATGTATTAAATCCCAAAGCTTGGGGGCAGGGGGGAATCTAACATTGTATTAACAGGGGATAAATCTACAAACTGGATACTCTCTCTATAATGGTACAACCAAAAAAACCCAAATCAAGATCCAAAGGCATTAGACATAAAAGAAAGCAAACAATTTTTTTTATTTTCCCCCAATTTTCAGGGACATTCCATAAATCACATAAAATAAATGGTGTCTATCATTTACCATATCTGAATTTCTACAACCCCTTCCCATGTTCAGCTTTGGGAGTGACTGAATTTCAGTTGATTTCCTTTCATATTGTGATCATAGAACCACAGAAACCACTGGGCAAGAACAGAAGGTATTTGAAACTTGGCACCTCCATTACAGATATTTTCATTGCAGAATCTATAGCCTGTTAACATTGAACAAGGTCAGGAAGGAGAGCCTGGTGACTGCTAAGAAAAAAGAACATCATTTAAAAGGTGGACTTTCTTTTCTTTTAAACTAATTTTACAAACTAATTCACTATAGGAAAACAGGGTCCTTTCATCTATGAAAGCAGATACCTCTAAGATCAATATTAATAGCTACTTGTGTTTCAATAACCAATCATAGTGAGAAGCCAAAGAATTGTGTATTAGAAGTACAGATTTTGACAGTCTCCTTCAAAATTCTATAAGGATGTATTAAATCCCAATGCTTGGGGACATGGGGGAATCTAACATTGCCAATAGTTGTCTGTCATGTTAGATTTTTCTCTTAAGATTCAAGAGCACTACAGTGATATTACCTAAACAAAAATATTTTTGAGTATTTACAGACTTCAAGTGATGTTAAAGGAGCACCTTAGACACGCTACAGAAAAAGAATATATTCAAAGACAGTATGAAGCTACAACTAAGCTTTAAAAACTAAACTACACCATTTGTCAAATTGACAACCTAAAGTAGCTCACTTGCAACGACTGATGCATATTGCATAGAAAGCCAGAATATTAAAAACCAGCAAAGAGCCAAACAATAAATTACAATGTATATGTACATCATGCTTTTCCTCTTTTATCAAAGCACAGTATCTGTTATGCTTCCTCCCCACTCCTTACAATATTTTAGAGATAATATCTTCATGTGTTAAGGACTAACCAAATTATTAACTTGGAAGAAGAGTTTAAAAAAAAAAAAAACAAACAAAAAGAGAGAGACTACAAGAAACTGGTATTTCATTTCCTAACCCAACAGTATTTTGCTACTCTGTGAGAGATGGCCTTTGAGGAACTGAGGCAGTTACTCACTAATCACGATCACATTTTATATATCCCTGCTACAATACTGAACATGTTGGGGTCCAATAAATTTATTGGTAAAATGACATTTTTTAATCTGAGCTTTACATATTTAATTGAAGTCTATAAACATTAGTAATATTAAAAGAATAGAAGAAGCAAGTACTTTGTCTCAACTTAATTAAAAGAAATACAGGGGGAAAGAGCATGGATTTTCAATCCAGAAGGCAAGAACTAAGCTGGCTTCTTCTAAGATGAATGCTTAAAGACAACTGAGAGGGAAAGGAAAGCCCATAAAGTCTTATCAGAAATTCCAGGTTATAAATAAAAGAACAACAATCAGAACTTGTTTCCAAGTATTCCTTAGTTCCCATGTTGCTGCTTTTCCTTGAGTTGAAGATACATGTGAACTTGGCTACAAGAAAAAATGTGCCACTAATAAGACTGATTCTAATGAGGAGACTATCAGCTACTAGAATGAACCTGTTCTTATGCAGATTTTAGGCTTATTTAGTCAACATGACACATATCTCCTAACCTTTTAAAAGAAGTAACAATATTCTCAGCAATAATTTCTGAATTAACTAATTGTAAAAAGGAAGTTCCTTTTGGAGAATGATGACTTTAGAGCTAGAAAACTTCCTCACCTCAGGATTCATGTGTTCTCGTGTGTTGCAGGATTTAACTTTACTTTCATTGGGGAAAGTCACTTCCCCTCTGTAGATAAGGTCCCAAAAAGCCTGTAAAACTGAGTGCCAGATTATAGACTTCTGGGTTTACTACAGGTGAAAGACAACTCTCTTGCTAACAGGCTAAAAGTCCAGCCTCTACCTTGGGTATTCTGGGAGGTGGGGTGGAGCAGAAGGGTGCAACTCACCAGTGGTGTTCATTTGTTTTAAACATGTCTTTCACTTGACTGCTACACTCCCACTTTCTTTGTACACTTCTCTTTACACTGCTCTTCGCTCTGCGTTCTCCATGAAGTTTCAGTACTGAGACCTGCCAAGGTCTGCTTGAATCCAGAAAGAAAAATGTCTGTTTTCTGAACTAGGAAGTTCTTATCAAAACCCTTCCACGTCCTTGATAACATAACATTTAGTAATTATTTAAATGACTCCATACTGACTTGTCAATATCTTTATGCCAAAACTTACACATATATATTACACTACAATTAAATTTTTAGTCAATAGTCTTAATATTTTTAAATGGTAGGGTGAATTGTACTTTAAACATAAAACTGTATGAACCATGACAAGGGCCTGCCCAGCCATCCTTCCCCTTTCTTCACACTGTGGGCTTCAAGGAGAAAATTTTTCTACATGCAGGGCGTTAATACCAAGGAACTGCTTTTATTTAAATAGTAAATAAGCATGACCCTGAATTCATTTTGTCCCAGGCAAAAATGTCACTGAACAGAAAAACTGCATTACTAATAAATTACAGTCTTTCCTACAACTGCTGGTTAGTCCTTACTTTACTGGGAAAGTAGGAAAATGTATAAAACCCAGTATGTCCTCCTTCCACAACTAAAGGTCTACTTAAGGCTTTAGAGAAACCTTGAAGTACCATATGTTGTGCAGCCTTTACTTTTGGCTAATTTGTCTTAAGGTAATGCTTTGCTCCTTTTCTTTTTTGTGCTTTTAATAAACTACACAGAATGGGAAGAGATACAGTGTAGTTAAAGTCAGATTTTGTATCCTCCCAGAAAAAGCAAATAACCACCTCCTTCGTAAAAACAGCAGCCCTGTTGATAAGACTTCAGCTTTACGGGACCATTCCAAAATCCTTACTTTGGCCAGTCACCACCAATAGGCTATACAGCAATCAGCTGTAGTTACTGTCTACTCAGAATGGTATCTGTGCAAACACAACGAAATCCAACATGCTCATCAAAAGACAGGAACCCACTTTTTTGTTAGTTTTTGTAAACTCAGAGGGCTTAAGAGCAGAGTACTACTTCCACCATAAATTCTATAACAGATTAGCATACAAAAGGCAGCTAAAAATTACTCTTCCAGATATAAATTAGCACATATGGACTAAGCATTCTCTTACAAAGATCAGAATCTGGATGACCTCTTAGAAACCCAGCTTGGCTGTGTGAGTGACTGACAACACAGCAGACTGCATGAAGGTGGAAAGCTACTCGCTCCAGTTCCTATTCAGGGTTGGGGAAGTTGCAAAGGTAGCAGAATAAACATTTTTAAAGCTTTTCTGTATTTAAGATATAGTCTACAATGCACTTTCTTCTCCTATGAGTTTTTGAAAAACATCGCATGATCATATGATATAGGATGTCTTTTGCACAGGTCACGCTTACAAAATGCTTTTTAAACAAACCCAAGCAATTAAAAATGTTCACTACTGACTTTTTATAAGTATAGGTAAAATAAAATTTGAAATTATGTATTGAAACACTGGAAAGGTATCTGGCTATAAAATCTGCTGATATTGAAAAAAAATTGGGTCATTCTCAAAAAAAAAAATAATTATCTAATCAATATCCTGAATCTGATCTGGTAAGTCATACAAATTAAGTTATTTATAATTTGCCAAATAAAAGTCACAAACAGCAAAGTCTATTTTGAACCAGTCCATTACATTCTCCAGCTAATATATACACCTATTCTGATCAGAGGGCATTCCCTGGTCCCTAGATATTGTATCTGTACGCAACTGTTTGCCATGCATCCTGTTGTGAAAAAATTCAAGTGCATGCAATTAGCCACAACATTTTACAGTGAGGAGAAACAGCAACATTAGTCAGAGTTGGTTTTTATCCCCTCCCTCCTAACAAGTAAAAGTCAATTCTCACCTACATGTCAATTCTACATATAAAAATGTATACACTATAGAACAGGGTTTCATAACACTCAATTTTAAAACACATACGGAATTTCATTTGCACAAAAAAATGTTTAGTAACATCGTTTCCTGCACAACAACGAACACTCTATGTGCTGATTCCATCTACACAGAGAAGCCTGAAAAAATACTCCAAGACGCCATTAACGTCAGATTGCTTGCATTAGTTCTAGATACAGTCACATCTCAATAGCAGTAAGCATGGATCATTGCTTCATTCACATTTATTAAAGTCATACAGAATTACTTCTTTAAACTTATATTTATTTTCAAGAAATAAACAACCACTTAAGATAGTTACTAGTAAAATTAATGACCCAAATATATGGAAAATGGAAAGCTATAAGAACTGAAAATTGCACCCAAACCAACCAAATATGAAATCCCTCCCTTTAAATTTTATTAGAGCATCTACATGTTGTCAAGACTGCTTGTGTGAGAGTTTTTTTGATTATCCTAGAAGCTTTCCTCCTTCAAATGAAGGATGCCAACTTTCTCAGCACCGTATCAGTGCCTCTGCACCTCTACAGTTTTCCTGCTTGAAATAGTCTCTTTATTGTTCAGATCTGAGTGTCTGTGCTACACACTAATCAAGTGAATTACATTTCATCATCTCCCATCTCATTCCAGAAAACACTTGTCTGCATCACACATCTGTTTTTAACACAACACCTTTTGAGGACAGAGTCTGGGCAGTGGAGTACTTTATTAGAAGGAATATCAGGACTACATTAAGAAACCAATATAAGCAGTTCTGCATCTCGTCAGTATCATTAAATTCTAACAGCTATACAAACACATCAATAAACCACTTCTTTCATCCAAAAAAGTGCTGGCTACATAAGTTATATGCAGTAGAAGTTCAAAGAAAAATATTACATGAGGAAAATGTTAAATTCAACATAAAGTTAAAAATATGGAGCGAAAGAAAAACCAGCTGGTGAGAAATAGGCCATTTTCACATGATATAAAAATCTCTTAACAGTGTTTTTTGTTTATTTCAAACAGATAATTATACAGTCTATACAGAAATTCTAACCTAGTTGTACATCTGTTTAGTAATGACATTTTTCTCCAACAACACTTAGTTTTCCATAAACTATAATTTACATGGACATAAAGGTATTTGTGACATTGTTTTTGACAGCTAACTATTTAAACAGCTTAGTTTTTCATTTTCTATTAAGACCACGAATTTCTTTTGTTCAAAGTCCAAGAATGAATTGGACAGCACTACATAACCCACAAAAAAGAAAAATATTTAACCGTAATCCTATTAAAAAAAAAAAAAAAATCTAGGCACTTTCCTAGCAAAAAATACCATGTATGAACTATATCCCAATGTAGTAGTGAAATAAAAACAACACTGCATGGTAACAATGTAAGCATGGTCAGTATTTCCAAACAAGGTTCACATAAAGTGCACCATGGTTTTAAAATGCAAAGTTTTTTCTTTTTTGTAATGAAGGGGAAAGAAAAGCTCTCATGTCACAGATGAAACCACGTCTACAATCGCCTAAGGCTTTGCAGAAGACTGGATTTGGTTGCAATTCATGGGATAAGGTCTATCACACACAGCTAATCTGGTATAGTCTGTCACATCCAGCTTTTCCACCCCATGTTAACCCTTCAATGTAAGAGGTAATCCAGCTATCACACAACCACGTTGGCTCAGTCAGTCACAACTGACAGGGCAACTATTTAGAGCTTCTTAGTAGGAAAGCCTAGAAGAAATCCTTGGGTGTCTGGGAATCCTGTGCTTCAGTCTCAGCCCTCAAGGGTGTTGTGGTGGAACACAAAAGTTCAACCTTTCTACACTAATAACCACCCTGGACTGGTTTTTATCCCTAAAGCAGGAAGACTATCAAAATTAAGCATGCCATTTAGGAAGCCACAAATCAATTTTTATGAAGAAAAGTTCTCATTAATGCAGCAATCACAAGTGGCTAACCTACTTCTGAACCAAACTATGTGTTAGCCACAATGGTCTGAGATACATCTTTCTTCTTCACACAACATGGCTACTTCTCACTCTGCCTGATTTGGCAGAGGTGCTACATTGAAGCTGTAACATCCAACCTTCACTTGATATTTATCTCCAGGGCAGAAAATAATTGGATGTCACACCTACTAACTCAATTTCATTCTGCTAATTATTCTTTAGTGATATTTTCTTTCTTTTTCTCCCCTCACCACCGCATTTTGAATAGCATTAATGAAGTCACTAGTGAAATTATTTTGAAGACTATTGATCACATACATAAACTACCCCCATCAATATCTCTTCAGAAAAAAACCAGCACATAAAAACCCCATCAAGTTTCATAGATTTATAATATAGTCTTCAGAGAACAATACTAAGACTTATCTCAATATCTAAACTTTCACTTTAAAAAAAAGCTTAAGACATGGTTATTCCATTCTTACATCACTGCAAAGAACTAACCACTGATAGAAACAACCAATGAGCTTAAGTCAATTCAAGAAACTGATTTCTTTTTCCTGCACCATCCATTTCCTCAGCACTACACAAGGTTCTGCATAAGGCAGGTTTTTCTTCTTGCTCCTCAGTGTGGTTCACCAGGAGACTCACAAAGGGAGAGTGTTTCAGAATTAAGAATGTGACTGTTTTGTCAGTTAACCTGACGATCCAAAAGCTGAGCTGAGAGCACCGCATATACCATAACAAAGAGAAAATAAATGGTTGTTGGTTGGTTTTGTTTTAAAGGCAAGTTTTACAGAAAGTCATAACATAATAAATATCTGCACCATTTTAATGACAGTCCAATGCCTAAACGCTGCAGAACATGACATAAGCACACAAGTGCTAATCAGCTGATGCAACTTTCAAACCCTAGAAGGACTGAAAGACATAAAACCCAGGAAAATAAGTAGCAATATTGTATAAAAACTCTGTAGTTTGAGTGTGTGGATTTTCATAAGGAAGACAGATTCAAGTGTGTTAAAGTACATAAGAAATCAGTCACATGATTTCACAAGCAAGCACACACAAAACAAAACATCCATGCACATTATGATATATTATACCTGGAGATTTGCAATCACTGTATGTCATTGTCTTTCAGAAGGGTACAACAGGTCAGCAGGATGAAAGGCTCCCAGATGGCCTCTCCTGGCTACTGCATTTTGGTTTGGGGAGCTTCTGAGCATATTGAGCTGTGAGTGAGCTGTGCAGAACACAGGAGAGGGCAGGCAGCTGGCACAGAAATGCTGAGCCTTCCCAAGGAAAGCAAGGAGAACATACACAAACAGGCCTTGGAGGTGGCATAAAAACTATTCTTTGGCACCAGTAGGATTCCAGAGTACTTGGTCTTACCCAAGAAGCCACGAAGGGCTGCTGAACTGAAAACAAACCTAAGAACTGAGCACAGCACAGTGGGGTTTGGGGAACTGCTCTACCAGCTTGCTCCGCATTCTGCCACACTTCGTTATTTATATTTATTCCTTTTAACCACCTTCATTATTTTAGTTTCTGTTGTAATAAAACCACAGCTTTCAAGATCCACAGTATAACACAAGGATCCACAGGATAACAAAAAATATTACCCACAAACTTTGGCCAGCTCAACATTCCATCACACATTTATACAGGTTCCAGTTTATTAAAACATCACTATGAGATTAATACGTGTGTAAGAATTAAGTTTGTCTCCCTCATCATTAGTTCAAGATGGTAACCATTTCATACAAAGTATTTATATGACAGTACCCTGGATACTGTACATCAGACACACACGAGCTGAAGAGACTCTTTTGTCAGCAGACAGCCCCGTCACAGGGAGCCAGTGGCATCCTGACAGAAAAACACCTGCAGACTGAACAACCTACAATAGCATGTACAGGGGGAAGAACAGAAAAACAGAACAATGACAGCATTAGTTACCTGAACAGCTCAATGACTCACAAGTGGGACAACATTTATGCCAAGTTAACACAGGCATTTCTTCCCACTGGCCAATTCCAACATTTCGATCCTGCCATCAAAACAAGTTTCATTTCTACCCACTGGCCTGCTCCCTGTATCCCAATTACTCACACACAGAGGATGGTCTCGCTCAACTCCATTGATCTGGTCCAGAGCACAACGGTTTGTGATTTATTTCTTTAACAACAGCACTGCTGAAATTGCTTCTCTTTCTCTCAACTAGGGCAAAATCCATCCTAAGATGTTTGTGCAGCATCTTTATATCTTATTAGTACATCATGGCACACTCTCCCCTGCATTTCACAGCTCTAGCAATGCAGAAATCATTGGGATTACCATATTGCATTTGCTCTGTTGATTTAACCAAAATCAAGGAAGGGACCTTAAAGATCATCTAGTTCCAACCCCCCTGCCATGGGCAGGGACACCTCCCACTAGATCAGGTTGCTCAGACCCCCATCCAGCCTGGCCTTAAAAATTTCCAAGGATGGGGCTTCCACCGCCTCTCTGGGCAACCTGTGCCAGTGTCTCACCACCCTCATGGGGAAGAACTTCTTCCTAACGTCTCATCTGAATCTACCCACTTCTAGTTTTGACCCATTCCCCCTAGTCCTACCATTACCCAGCATCCTAAAAAGTCCCTCCCCAGCTTTCTTGTAGGTCCCCTTAAGATACTGGAAGGCCACAATAAGGTCCCCTCGGAGCCTTCTCTTCTCCAGACTGAACAACCCCAACTGTCTCAGTCTATCCTTGTAGAAGAGGTGCTCCAGTCCTCTGATCATCCTCATGGCCCTTCTTTGGACATGTTCAAATGGTAAGTGGATATTTGAATATTCTCATCTTTCAAATCAGATTCCTTTCTATTCTTCACAAAAAATTATAAAAGCAACTTAAGTCATGAAGAACTGAGTTTAAACTCTTCCAAAACACGGTTTTGAATCAACTCAATTATCTCGTTAGCTGTACAAATACTGAATTCCCATTTCAAACCTGCTATACCTACAGGCCTTAACAATGTTTTGCAGCAACATTCACATTTGACACTTTTTTCCTTCTGTTTCAGAGACTGCACCTAACACTGTTTTGTTAATCAAGACAGAATTTTTTCAGTTCCTCATTTACCAGTGCAAATCAAGACTAATAAAAATAATTTATATATTAGAAATATACTTAAAATAAAACAAAATCTTGAAGATATTTCATTTACTATTTCAGCAAACTTCACTCAAATTGTGAATCTAGTGTAAAGGGCATAGACAAATGTTTTGTATACAATAACATCAGAAAATAAGTCAATCGCATCCTGGGCTGCATCAAAAGAGGTGTGGCCAGCAGATTGAGACAGGTGATTCTGCCCCTCTACTCTGCCCTGGTGAGACCCCACCTGGAGTACTGCGCCCAGCTTTGGACCCCCCAACACAAGAAGGATGTGGACCTGTTGGAATGTGTCCAGAGGAGAGCTACAAAGATGATTAGAGGGCTGGAACACCTCTCCTATGAAGACAAGTTGAGAGAATTGGGACTGTTCAGCCTGGAGAAGAGAAGGCTCTGGGGGGACCTTATTGTGACCTTTCAGTACCTGAAAGGGGCCTATAAGAAGGCAGGGAAAGAACGATTCACAAGGGTTTGCAGTGGCACAACAAGGGGTAATGGCTTTAAGCTAGAAAAGGGTAGATTTAGGTTGGATATTAGAAAAAAGTTCCTTAATATGAGAGTGATCAATCACTGGAACAGGTTGTCTAGAGAGGTGGTGGAGGCCCCAACCCTGGAGACATTCAAGGTCAGGCATGATGGGGCTCTGAGCAATCTGACCTAGGTTAGAGACATCCCTGTTTATTGTAGGGGGGTTGGACTATATGACCTTTGGAGGTCCCTTCCAACCCAAACCATNTATTAGAAAAAAGTTCCTTAATATGAGAGTGATCAATCACTGGAACAGGTTGTCTAGAGAGGTGGTGGAGGCCCCAACCCTGGAGACATTCAAGGTCAGGCATGATGGGGCTCTGAGCAATCTGACCTAGGTTAGAGACATCCCTGTTTATTGTAGGGGGGTTGGACTATATGACCTTTGGAGGTCCCTTCCAACCCAAACCATCCTATGATTCTATCTGTTTGTTCTTTCTAGTGTTGTCTATTAACTCATACAAGTATTCTATAATTCTTGAAAAGTATAGGAGAGACCTTGTGAAAACTAACAGTCCATTTATCACATTGTTACTCAAACATAAATAACCAGAATTCTAGTTTTACAATCTTTCTTCATCATTTTAGACATCAAGATTATTAGCCATTTACTCTGGACAATATTCTTTAAAAATATGAACTCCATAATTTAAGCTAATAAGTACTGTTGCTGAGGTTTCTATAGTTACCCGTGAAAGGGTCGCAGCTCTCTGATATACATGCAGTCTCTAATAATAAGCTCCACCATAGTACGCTGACAACCTTTAATAACTAATTAGGCTAAAACCAAGTTCCTGCTAACGCACAGAATCCCACAATACACTCATTACCTACTGAAGCAGCAAACAAAACAACTTGATATTTTCAGACAAAACTGTGACTTGAAGTTGTATCTTTGCATTCTAGCAGGAGAAGAACCCCAAGTCCATAAGCTCCCACAGCTATCTCCAGCCCACAGCACCAGCCAGCAGGGCTGAATCCTACCATGGCACCACCAGGCAGGCTGATCACACATTAGAGTTACCCCCTTATTCATCCACATTTCCTCTCCAACTCTTCTACTGTGTGCGAGAGTTTGTGTTAGCTTCCCTGGAAGTTTCCTGAAGACATGACAAACAAAAGCAATATTCATCCTGTGCAGAGCACTTAGCATAAAGACTGGGTAGAAATCAAAATGTATCATCAGATCGAAGTATAGGACAATATCTGTGAAGAGACCTAACCTCCTAAAACAAAATACTATGTACTTGGACCTCTCTGAATTGCTGCTCTCATGTTGGCAATTTGATTTTCTATTTCTTTCTTACATTTTTCTTTACTTCGCTCTTAACGGCACAACACAGAGAATAATATGGAAAGGTAATTACCATTAATCACTTCCAGATACATGTTGATATTTGCTTGGGAAGAAAATAGAGAAGTGTTGTAGAAAACATTTAAGACCATACAAGGTCATTTAAAAAAAAAAAATGCACTCAGGCTATAAAACTAACAAAGTAACATTTTAAAGCCATGCACTGTAAGAAATAATACTGCTTTGAATATTAGTGACCAATTACATTGTTTTCACCATGCCTCGTAAGAGGCCACTTTCACCTCCCAATCTCCTACTTGCAATTCCATTTGTGACATAACTGAACTCAACACTACCACTACTGATATATGAGTAATAACACAAATATTACTGCCAGAAAAGGTAACTTCTTGTTTCTCCATGAAGCAAGAACTTCCATCGCACTTAAAAGTGCTTTACCCTTACACATGCCAGATTTTCTGCTGTGTCAATCAGACAACTGAAGATATATTATAGATACAAAGATATACACACAGAGCTATCTATATTTATTTGAATATATATACACTGAGATGTAGAATATTTTATTATAATTATATATTGTACTAAGCGTAATTACATATACTAGATATAATATATATCTGATAATATTGTCTCTAAGATACGTGCAATATATAGAGCTATAATATGTAATATTTTAGATACACTTTATAACTGTATATATCTGTATTTTATATATGCAGAGAGATACATTACCTACAATAAATTTTTATGTGTTTATATCTTGTGTATTATATCTAATATAAAATTAGCTATATTATAACTGCAAGAAATTGCAGCAAGTCAAGCATGCTTTCATTTTTGTGTTTTGATGCTAGAATTGAAATTCTAGAGCTGCACACAACCCAAGAGTGCATGCAAGAGCTCAAATATGTGCCCGATACTCAGCATCCAGAATTTGCAGGTTTAAAAAGGAATGCTAACTTCAGCAAAACCACACTTACCTGTTGCTGATATTATAATCTTTCTGGCTTCGCACACCTCCAGGAATGGAATCAAGTCAAGACCAGGTGAACTCCTGGGAGTTTCAAGGGTGGAGAGGGGGAGGGAAGGTGGTTGGGAGAAATTGTGGGTGTTTTATTGGGTTTAGCGGGGGGCATGGGAATTATGGTTTCTTTTATTTTTCTGAGGTTTTCTGGTCTTTGGCTTGGTATTTTTACAACAGTAGGTTCAATGAGTGCTAGTTTGTTTTTTTTTCTTGTTCTACTTCTTAAAGCTGAAATAAGGACTCAGTTGAAAAGCTGAAAACACAACAAAACAACTTTTAACCTGTCACTACTACACCAATTTAAGCCAACAATAGTTAATTAATTCATTTCTTGAATCCTCTGGGATGAAGAGATAAGTTTGCTTTGCCTATGAATTGCTGTAAATATTAATTTCTTGCTTGCCTACTGGGACTAAATCAAACACAGTTAAAATGGTTACTGTGGTTACAGTGACGGATCAAGAAAAAATAGAAAAGTTATTTAACCCTCAAAATACAAATGAAAAGCCTGCAGAAAACAGAAAGCACTACTGGCATTTAGACAACAAACTGAAAAAATACAGATTCACATTTTGTGCCATTTCAGAAAAACAAGGCTCATGATCCCAAATCCCTGAGACATTGATTTTTTTTTCTCCAATACTTATAAGATACAAGACATTTACACAATTTTTTCAGAACATAGCTAGAAATATATTACTACATCTCCTTTAAAATCATTATAAGTCAAACAAAAAAAAAGTTTTACCAACTAGTGAGAGAAGAACAATGTCAAAATGGTTATGTATTCCAACTACAAGATGAATGAGAGTGAGAGGAGGGACAAGGAACACACGACAGATACACTTTCTATCTTAACTTGCTACAGGCAGAATAATATTAGCACAATTTCCAAGTGAAAGTCACAAAAAAGGTCCCTCTGAACAGCTCTGCACATTAAATGGCACTGTCTGCACAACTGGCATTGAAGAACCACAGCAGTGAAGAGAGGTATAAAAAAACCCCAAACCCAACAACCTTGAAATAGTACTCTTTTAAAGCAAGTAGAAATATTCAATGGTTCTGTAACAAACTGTGATTAACCATGAAGCCAAGCTTAAGGGTGATAAGAGAACAACTCTCTTATCCCAGAGCCAGTTTCCCAGCAGCAATACTGGCAAAACCTTTCCTCCAGCTTCCAAAGACAGCGAGCCCACTACCCCACCGCGCCACACGGGGGACACTCCAACACTGCTGGAGCGGCACCAAACCCAGCGATATCAACACGGGCCTGAGGGGAAAACTGAGCTCATTTAGAATTTAAAGAAAAATCTATAAAATATTGTAATTATTTTAACAGCCATTGCAGCAAAGACATGTAACTAAGGTTGGGTTTTCTCACACACATAGATACAACTCTGCTACTCCTTGTGAGCGCTGTGGCTGCTCTCATCTACAAATACTACCTAATTTTAGTTATTTACTTAAAAATAAATCTATCTTACATTATTTAATTCTTTTATCTATTGCAGGGGGTTTCCCCCCATTTCTCAAACACAGTTCACATCTTTAATAAAGTGCAAAATACAATATAGTGCCAAAAATTGTAAAATGACTTTTTCAAAACTAGAATTTTCATATTTTATATGATGTGGTTTTGCTTTAACTAGCACAGTTTAAGAAATGGAAATAATCATCCACTGCTGCTCATAGTAGACTATGTTAATGAAATCATCACATTCATTACTTTAGGAAAAACTTGGGAGGACCAAGCATCTAAGAGCCATATAATAAACATTAAATAAACTCAAATACAGAAATCTTGTACATATAAAAGGAATTTTCCTAAAATGCGAAAAACATCTTCTATGGCATTCTTATTTCAAGGATACTGAAGTAGAAAGCAGCCTGTAGAAATTAAGAGTCTCAGCTAACATACGGCCAGCTTCTCAGACTAACCTCGCAGTTTCTATGTACACATGGCACAAGGCAGTCCAGGGAAGCATAAATATGTCAGTGAACTCCACTATTTCTGAATTACATGTATCATCAGTCATCCAAAGGTGGGGCTGCAAACAGCTATCTGCCAACAACCCATCTTCCAATTAGAGCAGAGGTTCACCCAGCTCCTACCAAAATTCAGCCTTCCCCTTGCATGTAATAATCCAAGTATGTTATCTAATGCCTGCTTGTGTTTTATCATCATAACGCAGTCTGATGCATCATGAAGCTTAAAAAATTCTCTATCTGCTCTCGGAAGTTTACCTGCCTCATTAGCCTTTACTTTTTTTCTCTATAGACTAGCAATAACAAAAAGATATAAATTATTAAATGCAAGCTATAAAGGCTGAGGAATTAGACATCAAACCCACATTTTTAATTGCTTGATTATACTGAGCACACACTACTCTCAGATGGCTCTAGATAGCTTTGTTTTGGATATTCATGTGCTTGTTTTGAAGATGAGCCTGCCTTCTATTTTATTATTATCTGAAGACGTCCGTAAAATAAACATTGGACATTGAAATACTATCCCTTAAATTATTTCTAGTTTGGAGAGAGGAACAGATCCAGAAGTATTTCATAAAGTAATACAAAACCAATTCTGAATTCCAGTAATGTTTCTCTCCCTACAATCTCCATCCTGATGCATTGCTACATCCAAATCATCATCTTCTCCATGTGTGTAAGTAGCATTTGAAGTTCTCCTGAGAAAGGCCTGGTGTCTTCAAGCACCTTGAAAAGTTCTGGGCCAATCTGTGACAGCATATTTTATAAATTTTATACAAAAGAAAAGAAAATATGTCAATCACTTGAAATACTTTGTCTTTTTGCTCCTGAGTTCATTATTTATAGTAGACGTAAATGATACCTAAGGGATAACACTAACATTAAATTGTTCACACAGCAGTACTATGGAGTTTTCTTATATAACAGCTATCATCCACAATACTCCCCAGCCCATTGAAATGCTGCTAACCAGCATATCTCCAAGAAGAGCAGAGCAATGTATTCACTTTAGACTAAATATTTTACAGACATTGAACTATTTCTTTCATTATTAGTTTTTCTGCTGCCTCAGGACAACTGTCAAGAATTCTTTCTATCTCTCACTTCTTCTAGAACTAAATATAACCCTTCAGTGCTTTTATTTTCAACAGAAATGGAAGTCTATGAAAAGTGGGAAAATATAAAGGACAACATCACTGTTGTTGTTTTGAAGCAGCCCAGCAGCAGAAGGGGAAGATGAGACTACCTGCAAAGTGGCTTTCTGGTCCATCCCTAGTGTAAGAGATTCACTGCATTACAACAGGAAAAGGGGAGATTTGTTTTGCCTATTCTTCCTCCACTAACATTGTACTTCAAAGCCCTACATATAAGAGAAAGTATCCTATGGAACAGTTAGCTGTTTCATTCAACAGGAAACATTTCAGCTCGGTACAACAGACAAACTGCACTTTCAGTTTTCTCCACAAGGAATTAAGAGTTCAATGTGATTTCAGTGAAAGTGAACCTGCAGCTCCAGGTTATCTAAAAGTCCTTTCCATCATATTAATATTTTTTTTAATATAAATACAATATAGAACATTTCCAGGCTTTTTAACAGATTTTTCAAAGGTGGAGAAATCCTACATGAAACATAAAAGCAACCAACTACTTTGTCCCACAGAACTATTTAATTGAAAAAGGAGATATTGTAACAAAATTCTTTTTAATGCTGACTCATTTGTCAACTATTGCAAGAGGCTTGGTCTAAAACAGGTTCCTATCAGGCCTTCCTTTATGATAAATTTAATTATTTGTAAGCAATCCTAACAACTCTTCTATAGAGTGCATGCACGTACAGAGATATACTAAAGAAAGAAGAGCATAATTCACAGTTCAGCAATTTTAGACAGGTAGGACCAAAGATCATTAAAAAAACCAAACAAAACTCCTCAGGGACAGCAAAAAGCACCAAATAACTTTGCCCAACATCTTAAGATGCTGACTTAAGACAGGCAGGAGAGTTAGCATGAGAATAATATAACAGAAGAGCTTTTAAAACTCATTTCATCTTGTTATTTCAAATATGATCCTAGGACTAAGTCTTTGGATTTTATAAGCACCTGCATTAAAGTTCCGTTCAACTGCAATTTCTACTTTCATGGAATCTGACATCTCTGAGGTTTCTTGCAGAAGAGGCAGATGTGGAATTTGCAGCATCTTCTGCCATTACTGTAAGGCGCTACAGGAATAAACTGCTGACTTGTAGCATAGTAATAATAGCCATAAAGCTAAATGAGCCTAATGCTCTTGTCATCCCTCATTCCACCGAAGTGTTTTAAGCCATGTCATCTATATACTGAATCAGTGAAGGCTGCATAAACCAAAAAATTCCTTTTGAAGCAAGCATTCCTTAGACACGTATCTGCATACACGCCATGATAAGATACATACTGTCTTTGTGAGCAGACGTGAGGAGAAACGAGCAAGCTGCTCAATAAAGTCATGAGGAGATAGGGACTCTAAACAGGTAACAGTAGACAAGGCCAAGAATGCAATGCCATTAGCAAGCCAGCCAACTCTTCCAGCCAACAGCAGAGTGCTGTTCTCTAGCACAAACAGCATTTCCCAAAGCTACAATTAGCCCAACGCCTACTACAAAGGCCTGAACTACTACTTCACTGGTAAAGCTTGTGAAAATTAATTTGAAGGATGAAATTAATTATGAGCAACTGAAACATCAGTTAGCTTCTGTAGAGAAGAGATCAAAGACCTTCATTAGATCATTCATCTTCCTTGAAAGTTTTTAAGAAATCTCTCTGGCAAATAACCCAAGTTCAGCAAAATACAAATCCACTTCAGTAACAAACTCCAATTAAAGGTCAAAAATTCCTCCTGCTGATACTTTCAGTGAGGGCTATACTGCCAGTGTTCAGTGGACAGAGTAAGAGACTTGATCAGGCCAACAGCAGGTGGTAATCCAAAGGAGTGACTAGAAGGGAGATCAACTAATACTAAGGAGTCTAAAAAGAGAAAGAAAAAGCTTATTTCTGATTCAAAGGAATTTGACATGCCCCTCTTTTCAGTGGCAACACTTTCTTCCTCTGATCTGCAGATGAAAGGAAACTGTATATATTGAAGGAAGGGAAATCCACAAAGGAAGGGGAAAAACCTGAATCCACATAAACAATTTTCTTTAAGTACTTACTTCAATTAGATTATCCTGCAAGAACCTATCCCATTCTCCTGGCTTGGCAACATAGAATAGCGACTCTAAAACAACAAGTGCCCATTTTGTCATATAAGAAAGGGAAAATATTAGATTAAACTCAGGAGAAAAACTTAACCACTCATGACAGCATAGCCATGCTCCACAAGGTTAAACTTCAGCCCAAAGAAATCAATGTTGCTGCTGGGTTTAGGGTTTTGTGTTTGGTTGCCCTTTTATTTATTTATTTATTTTTAATTGAAAAAGTTCAAACAAGACAGGGTACTCCTGTGATATATCCTAGCAGGACAAAGGCTTCTTACATTGCCAATAGCATATCTAACAAGCAGATCTTGTTAAAAAGAGACACCCCTGACATCTTAGAACAATGGAAACAACACTGGAAACAACACCCTTCTCTCACTGCTGCACAGCTCATGAGAGAAAAACCTGTTGCCTACCTGATCATTTTCAAGAATGCACTTCAGAAATCTCTGAAAGCAGAGAAAGCATGTCCTGCAGTCAAATGACTTCAACTTTGACAGTATATCATCATTTGCAGCTGACAATTCTGATGCACACCACTTTGTCTACAAAAGTATTAATATTTGCTTCCAGCTAATTGCCCAGCTCCTTCCATGCGATACAGCAAGGTGTGCCCTGGGCAAGTTGCCATTTGGTTTTTCAAGTTTCCATCAACTTCTCACCTGTCAAAAAAAGTTGAAGAATTAGAACAGCTATTTTCTTTTGCTAACCTGGACTACACAAATCAAGGTATAACCCCCCAGGACAGCTCTCTATGCCTCACAGTTAGCAGATAAGCAGAATGTTTGCAAGCTCTCAGAATTTTGCTCCCTGAGCGATGTTTGCCCATTGAAATTTGCATTACTTGAGGATGCAGGCAAGAGTGGCAATGCTACTCTGAATGACTGAAGACTATTTCTTTTTCTAGAAAAGTCTGTGCAATAAAAACATTTTTGCACATTCTGATCTCGTAGGCAGTGGTGTTTACACCACCATGCACCTTGTGAAAGACCAACGACAAGAAACGAGAAGGCAGGGAGACACAGAGAAGGGTCAGGACAGCCCATGCAGAGAAACACAGAACTTGGTGGATCAGAGTGCTCTGGGAACAGCATAGGAAACTCTCTTCAATCCTTAGAAAACAGCAAAAGGGAGAGGTGATATTTTTAACAAGAGTACTTCAGTTGATATTTTAACACAACTTTAGTACTTCTGTCTCATCAGCTGGTTTCCTTGTTCAGGGGAGGAGCGAGGGAGAGGTGAGAATATTTCAAAGTCCCAAAGATGTTATTTGATACACCAAATACCAAAATAAAATTTTAAATCATGAGTTCTGTGCAAGGACAGTCTTTCAGGTAGACATAGAAATAAATATCCCTAAGACCAAATCCTTAGATTTTAATGGTATTGCTGCTTAACAGTGGGTAGGGTAATTTCCATTCCATTCCATTCCACATTTGTGTCACTACTAATAAGAGAAGAATAAAATCATAAAAGCCTGAAAGCAATTATCCTACAAACAGAAACAAAGGTCTATGGCAGACTGATAAGTTCCTGGATGTTATGAACACTTCCTATCCTGTATGTGAACCTGGTGAAGACATCCAAACGATTTTCTTTTCTTTTTTCCTCTTCAGTGGAAATCAGTAATACAGAGAAAGGTTGTTGAACTCACTGCTTTCTAGTGAAGACTGATGACTGTTACAGAGAAATGTAACTTTGGACTTAACAACAGATGTCTTCATCACAAGGAAGATCTCCTCTATGGTAGAAAGGGAATTTTAAACTAAAATATTTGGA
>VYZX01026349.1:16706-41656 GCA_013401335.1 Brachypteracias leptosomus
GTTCTCTCTGCATGACTTAACTAGATGCCTATACTCTTCTTCAGTTGCCTGCCCCTTCTTCCAAAGAAGCCAATTTGTCTTACAATGCATGGGGACAGCCTGCTCATGGGCCTCTAAGACTTCATTCTTGAAGAATTCCCAGCCTTCCTCGACCCCTTTGCCCTTCAGGACTGTCTCCCAAGGGACCCTTTCAAGCAGTGTCCTGAACAAACTAAAATCTGCCCTCTGGAAGTCCATGGTAGTGGTTTTGCTGCCCCCCACCCCCACCCCCCCAACTCCTTACTTCACCAAGAATTGAGAACTCTATCATTTCATGGTCGCTAAACCAAAGACAGCCTCCAGACAACACATAACCCACCAGTCCTTCTCTGTAAACAGCAGGTCTTGAACAGTGGTATTGGACCAGAAGACCCCCAGAGTCCCCTTTCAACCTCAACCACTATGTGATTCTGCAAATATTAAAACATTAAAATTGGTACCAACAATTGTGCTTTATGCAAGACACTAAATGTCTTCAAAGGCTAGGGGTAGTCCTGGTTTGATATCCCTTGCAGTGACATGTAATGCAAATCCCTTCTCAGTCATTCAGCAAGATCCTTACATTCCCTAATAACTCCCCTTTGCCACCTTGGTAGTCTGCCAGACTTGCTAAGTCTCCTGCAGGCTTCCTGTTTCTGACATATGCTTTTGAAAATTTGTTTAGCTATTTGCCCTCATAATTTCCTTTGTGCATACTGCCTGATGTAGTTTACACTATTGTAACCCTTGTGCTATGTGTCAACAGCAGAAGCAGAGGAAGGGTTTACTCTGCCTACCTCGTGGGCCAAGTTTTCTTGTTCCAAGTGTTTTCTAATATAAATATTAAAAAAACTCACAAGGCAGCAGCTTAAAGAGTCTGACTGTTCACTTCAGGGTCCCTCCAAAGAAATTAATTAATTGAGAGAGTGAAAAAGAAGAAGCCACTTTTCAAAGATGAAAATGTAAGGGCTGAGTGGCGACTTGTTTAGCCTTGCCAAAGGAAGACTGAGGGACACAAGAGAGGTCAGATCTCTTGCTATAAATATCTCGGGGAGAAAACAGTTATTCATGCTAAGAGACAATGCTGGCATAAGAACAACTGCATATAAACTAGCTGTGAATACATTTAGGGTGAATACTGAAAGCAGATTTTCATCCACTGGAGCAAACAGATCCCAGGGAAGCCTTCAAAGAGGAGCAATAGCAGCACGCATGCACAATGGCATTCGAGTTCAAGAACTCTAGTTTAACAGCAGACTAGACTCTTGACACAGAAGATCCATTTTGCTGTTGCAAGCCTGTTATCTGTTCCACACTGTAATTCATTCTCATAGAAGATGAATACTTTTAATTAATAACTCTGTCACATGTTAAAACCACACATGCATAAACCTCCCGATGGCCTGTAGTGATTAATGACTGTCAGGTACATTGAATGAAAAACTTCTGCCAGCCTATGCCTCATAGAAAAGGCATCAGCATGACATACCAGAGTTTATCAGTCTTAAAAATAATCCCAATAAAGCATCTATATAACTCAACCTTCAATGTGTGTCTGATGCACAGATTTTGTATTCAGAGAGCTACTTCAGCTAGAGTTTAGATTTCTCACCCCTCTCATGCTCCTCTCTGCAATGTCGTCACTGTGGAGACACAGTTAAATGGGTACAGACATACCAGAAGGTGACATCATATACTTTTCCTTCTTATGCTGAAATACGCAACGCAGGCAAAAGGCACTCTTTTACCATTATAACCATAAATGAACTAGGAAAAGCGTATGCTTTAACTAAACTTGAACCACTAACACAAACTCATGGGAAGTCAAGTACTTGAAAGAAATCTTTAGAAAATAAAAGTAAACCCCTGTTTCAGCACACAAGCTATTCTTACTTCGCCAAGAAGGTTTTGTTCATTAGATGGCCTTGAATGCCAGAAGGTAGCTTTCTTTCAGAACAGACTGCCCTGTAACATTGTGTTGTTAAATTTCACATTCATAATTTTATTATAATCTGAATAGAGGTGATATCTGAAAAGCAGAGAAAATGACTATACAAAGAATTTATAAAACATTCATTTACACACTGAAGACCTTTTGACACTTCTTTACACTTTCAGGAAAAAGCCAAAAATTTCCACTAGGAAGTAAATCCAAGGAAACCTTGAATTTTTAATGATACTGTTGGATACATGGAAACCATTTAATTAAAAACATGGCTTTTAGCATTTTCGTAGTTTAACACTGTATGATTATAGTAGTACATTTACTAAGCAGGTTAACAGGAGTCTGGCTAAATACATGTGTCAGCTTACTGCTATTAGTTATGAAACCGCATATACACGTCTACCAAAAACCTTGAAAGAAAGTGCTGTATTAACTATTTAGTCTTCTATTTGCCATGAACATAAGATTTGTGAATATCTTTCTACATACACTACACAATGGTACATACTGAACTATTATTTTGCTTTGTGCATTTTTTATTTCATTAAAAAGCAAAAGCACGTGGCAACATAACATCCAAAGAAATGCATAATAGAAAACCTCCCTTAGAAATAGGACAACTTCTTTTTTTCCCCACTTACCAAGTAGAGCTAAACTCTGAGGAAACACCATCAGGAGTGTCAGCATTCAATTCCTTATGCTCTTGAATTAGGCAGGCCTTGACAAAGCAAAAGGAACAAAAATCAAGGCCCTGACTGGAAATGACAATACAAGGGAAAAGACACTATTTTCAGCCCAAAGGCAAACACTTGGTGTCTAAAAAAGACACACTAAAATTTAAGTATCATCTACAGAACTGAAAAAAATATAGTAAAAAATTCCTCCTTATTTCAATGTTCACAACACATCAGACTTAAACCTCAATTAGATTTTAATTGAGATGTCAGCCGAAGAAATTCACTGGGCTCCAACTGGCTGATGAGATTAGGCAACTGTGTTCTTGATGAATAAAAAATTATTGTAAGGAAACCTGTCCTCACATATTTCAAGAGGATCAAAGCTTCTCAAAGTAAGAACTGCATTTTCTTCTGGATGGTGCATAAACACTGTTTAAGTAGTATAGATCTGTGTCAGAACAGAATTATCTGGTACAAATTAGAGGCACTTGCCTTTGTTGTTTCAATGGTAGCTACTATGCTTTAGATTGCTTCACCCTTCTACACACATCCAATGCCCACTGCTAATATACCACTTCCTGGTCCAAATACATTAAACTTCAAATCTCTATTCTCTCTCCCTCTCTTCCTCACCCCTTCCTTCTTAAAAACTATAAAGTTATTTATACAAAATTCGTAGTTACACAAATAATTTCGTAACACTTTGGCTATGGTCACTGAATAAGGTTTCCATGGTCCCAATACTTGAGGAAATAGGAAGAGAATTATTAATAAAAAACAGATCATAATTTGTACAGGAGAAATGTAGTTCAAATTGGTGGAACCTTCTTACCATATAGCCCAACCAGAGTTTCCCATTCCATTTAACCATTATATAGTAAAAGTGGATAAAAGGATTAAATTCTCCAAGTGCGTGGTTAGTAGTTAATCCAGTGCTTCATGCACTGACAGCCACACATCAAAGAAATAGAGGCAATGAAACTTTTGAGCACTGTCACATTGAAGCTGCTTTATTATCATCAGTTATGATACGGTTGTCTAGTTCTGCTCTTTTTGGAGTGAAGGGAATTACACAGTAGACCTCAGCAGCTTACTTTTCTGGTGAAGGCTTCCACTGTAACCTATTATATCCATTTTCTGTAAAGCTAACTAGCACTTTTTTATGCGTTTAAAATACCAATGTGTTTAGAAAGATACAGAGATACATACTAGTGTGAGAGTTGTAGAAATCATGACATAAATGCTCTCAAGAAATGGGACAGAGTAACAAAATAAACTCCATTCTGATTTCCTGCCTCAAGGAATTATTAAAAAAAAAATTATAAACAAAAATAGTTCTTACAGATGAAAAAAAACCCATCAAAAATCAAATGAAAAAAATCCCAAAAATTCCAATAAAAGGGTGGCCAAAAGAATCTACAAATATAATTAGGTATTAGGTAGGGGAACAAATGTTACTACCAAGAAAGTATTAGAGATAGGAAATGGGAGGTATCTTGTCACTATAAGACAAAAGTTAAAATATGAGACTGCTGTCTATAGTAAGGCACAGGCTATACAAACTTTTACTTACACAGAATAGTGCTAAAGAGGCAAAGGTCAAGGATGGTCTAGTTTAAGAATATCCATATGACATATAGAGATCTGAGATCTACTATAAATAATCTCACACTGTAAAAATATATACAATATTAAATGTTCTTCTTTGCTTTTCCTTCATTTTTATCTTCTAATTATTAAAATATAGAATATTCCCTCCTTAGTTCCCTCTATAAAAAAATAATACAAAAAACCCCAATTACAGAATAGATTTCCACCAATTTTTTTTTTTAGTTCTGCCACCTCTCCCCTAATTTTTTCAAACTAAACCAGCCCAATCTTCTTAACACTAGATATAGTGCAACTTCCCTGAATATTCCACACTGCCACTCCTTTCTTATCAGAAACCAACTTGCACAAATCTTCTCTTCACATACATCTTCCTCTTTCCCCACTCAGTTCCCTTCACTGATTACATAAAGATGAAGGGAAGAGCAAAGAGTCTTCCTCAGACTATAATTTTCTTAAGAGCATGTTCACAAGGTCTATAGCTACCATTGATGCAACTATGGCAAGTGTCTTTGTATAGGTCATACAAAACATTTTATGCACAAAAAAGTAGCATAGCTTAGTGACTATTTTTTTACTCCAATAATTGATGAGAAACAGCATGTGAAAATACATTAGAAACCCTTCAGGAGAAAAGTTTTTCATTTATGCTTCATTCAGGTATGGGCTACATGGGTTTGGGTGGCACCCAGCTTCTTCTGTTTGTCCTTTGATGTAAAAACAAAGAAATAATGCTTTGTTAAGTCAGAGGCATCTTCAAAGAAAAGGCAAACAATGCAGATGGACTGTCCTGTGCTTTCCTTCTTGGGAATGACAAGATTCGGCCATTGGTGCTGAATAGGCTTTCTCCCTCTCATAGTGCTTTGCCTCAGTGAAGAACTCTGAGTCAAGGATGAAATGACATCAGATCTTCTTCTGGGATCCGATCATGACCTTTGATACAAAGTTCACAATGGCACTGGCAGGTTGCTCTGGATCATGCTCTGCAAACAGGTGGCAAACATTGTCTGTGGCACTGCCTTGCTTCCTGGCAATGAACCCAAATACTCTGCAAGGGCAACAATCACAATGTATCAGAGAACAGACAGACAGGCACAGCCTCCTTCATAAAAGATACTGCAGAAATCAAAAGCTCAAATCAGACTTCATCTGTTCTGATGGATAAGGTCCTCTGTGACTGCTAAAACTAAACACAGCAGTCCGGAAGCACCAGCCAACTCAGGAGCACCCAAGTGGCTCAGGACAGACAGAATCAGGAAAGCGGATCCTTCCTTCTACTCTGTCTATATTGCATCCTGTACTGCTTGCTGTCAGAGACATGCTGCTGATCCTGGGGATATATTTAAGAGAGGTTTTGAGTGCCACACATCTCAGTGTGGACAGAGTACTGGAAATAGGACTTAAGCCATCTATTTCTGTTCCTTTCTAGAGACCAGTGCCTGAGCTCTCTCTGTTTAGGTTTTCTCTTTTGATAAAAGGAAGACAGCAATTTTTGCCTTCAACAAAAACCACTTCTCAATCTACTCGTAATTATGTATTTATGCCACACACTAGTATTACTAGAAGTGTTTTCATCTATGTGTGGGATTTTTTATTTTAAAGCTATCAGTCTAAGTGAGACAAGTGAGCTTGTGTTAGTGTTGCTGGACAAGTGGAACACAAAACCAAGTAGCAAACGGCCCTTTCCATTTCTGAAACTTTAGTCAAATCACAGACCTGCAACCTAACTAAACCCGGCTTAGCTCTGGCTCTAGACATCCCACTATCACATAATTAGACTCTGACTTTCAGAGGTGCAGATGAAGCAACTAAAGTCTAGTTACAGTGTCCAGAGAGACTTTTGTCTCTGAGCAGCTGCTTTGCCTTCTACATCTCTGACAAAGATAATTTAGAACACTAAGAATTTGATCACTAATCATATTCCTAAAACATTCCGTTAGATTCAGACAGGTGTCCACTTACTTTGCAGAAAGGCCATCTCTCATCCATCTTGTTGTCCATTAAGAAAGCAGTAAAAGACAAAGAAAGGAATGAAGAAATAAAAAATCAAACCTATATAAGTTTTTTTTGTAGATCAACAATACAAACAACATATTAGAAATACTGTTTGTCTTCCTTACTTTCTGTCTTGTGGATCCAAAGCACAGAAAATAACAGTGTTGACTGGATAATGTCGTCGAAAGAAGAGTCTGGATAGGAGGAAAGAAAAAAAATCTTAGGACTAGTAAAGACACTTAACATTTTAAACAATAAACATATCTGAAAAATAAACTACATTTAATCTGAATTTAATAATGATGATATATTCTTTTTGCTATCTCCAAGTGACTTTGAAAGCCACCTGAAATTCTTCAACCAAATAAATCCATCTTTAGAATAGTAACATCAAGTTTTTAAATCAAAACAAAATGGACCCTCAAGCTAAGAAAAAGAAGTACGAAATGTAATTTTTCTAAAAGATGGCCATTTAGATACTGTGTCAGTGGGAAATGCAACTTCTTGGAACTTGTGAATAATTTTATTATGTTAAGTTTCAAAATATAAGCACTCCTGGGCACTACAATTTAAGGTTTTGTCCTTGATTTTCACTTTTTAAACCTATAATGAATTCCTGTTTTCCCTCCTTCACTGTTGTCAGTTTTCAAATCTATAGGCTTTGTAACATTCAGTACAAAGTAAATTTAAATTAACTTTTAATCATAGTGTTTTAAATGCTATTCAAAGCACTATTTCAAATACTGGAAAGACACAGTGTCTGCTTAGATCAACTCTATTAAGCGATACTGGTGAAAAATACTATGAAGATAAATTATTTCACTGAATAGGTTGAGTATCAAATGCTGGCAAAGTAATTACTTTCCCTTTTTATAAGAAACAACAACTAAAACGAAGTCATGCCAAAGTGACCTTCCAGACATAAGAGCCGCCATGCGGAAGTAATGTCCATAACTTAAATTATTCATTCTCCAATACTGCAGACAGCTGACACTGTCATCATCATTCTGTAGACAATCCTATTATCCTCTGAGACAGACGCTGCAGGATTAACTAGGAAAATCAAATCAACAGTAGCCAACACTTCTAGGGGACAAGGCTGGATATTCTCTTTTCATCCCTCTTTTGCTTACTTTCTTTGATTATCTGTCAATGTGATTCCCTGCGCAGACACTTTGAAATGGACAACAGTTGAGATGGGAGAAGGATCTTGCATTAGTGTCAGGCTCAAGGCTTTCTGTACTGCCTGGTAGCCTGTGAGGGACTCCATCTCCACAGAATTCAGGTACCAAACGTTACATGCTGTAAAAGAAGAGGAGAAACACTTTCAGAGGTCATTACCTAACAGCAAACAGGTATCTTCTGAACAAAACCAAACAAAATGTAAATTTTCCACCTTTGTAAAGCAAACAGGGAAGACTGGCAACTCCCAAACCTTCTATGTGTGCCTCACCTTGTTCCACTGTTGATTCATTGTTTAAGACTACAATTTTGGAGGTGATAGGCCTTTTGCTGTCCTTTTGTTTTTAATAACTTTATATTTAAGCCAATGACTGCATTATTTATAATTGAGAAAAATTACTGATTTACATGTTTTTAGGTTTATTCTTTACATCAGCATGCATTTATTTTTAAAAGCTCCATTTGTCTCCTAGAGATACTAATAACCTCTGAAGTATCTCTACAAAATAGAAGCCCATCAGTTTATAAGGCTACTGAACAGTTGCTTTTTTTTACCTGGTCTCGTATCAAATCTGCAGCAGGCACCAGGAAAAGAAGAACTAATATTATATAGCATTATATAGTAGTACTACAACATTGTATAATACTACATAGCAACAGTGCCATGTAACATTATACAGTATTATTGTTATTACATAGTATTAATAGAATTATTTACATGCTTAAATACTTCGGGGCTATGGTATAAAGTCAAATTTACAAGCACATTAAGAATATTTTTGAAACTAAAAAGTCCTCTTAAGTCTTATTTTACAGCACAAGCAAGAATGATTAAAGACATCCATAGCTAAAGACTGGTACCAACAGACTTTCCTTTGGTTAAAACCCTTGTATATATATCCAGGACAGAATTTACAACCCTGGCAGCTGACACATGCAAACTGCCATGCTAATATTTCATTCATTTAGCAGTTTAGCTTGGCTTGCCAACCTTACTATGAAAGCAAAGATTAAATTAAATCTAATAGCTTCTCTTTTCATATGGCTATTCTGTAAACTGATCAAAGCTTTTTCCTGTAACTATCTGCACAAAATATACAGCTAGACATTGGCACTTTCAAAACAACAAAGCAATTGTAAAATTAAAGACTGCATAAGCTTGATTCCAGCATGATGATCAGCCAATGAAAGAACGGATCCAGAGATTTGACTAATTTGATTAATAAGTGTAAAATTTCTTGAAAGTATTTGTGCATGGTGTGTTAGTTTCAATAACCTCTGTCTGAATAAATTACTATACAATACATGCAGAGAGGGATTTAAGACCATGAATGGCAAGTTCAATGTGATTTTCCTAGCCGAACAGCTTTCTGTGATGTGTATCCAAAATTGTAAATAACATTCCAAACCATAAGCTCTCCTCTTCTCACATCATTACTGTGTATGTTTGGTACAGATCTAAAGCTTTTCATTATCCTGTGAACCTTTCCCACTAGGAAGCTTGCTTTGTCTTAGTCACATTCCTCACCTCTTCTGAGACCTAGGTGAAGGCTTCCTCTTCTGCCACACATAGCATTGTTGTCAACAGACTGTGTTTAAGTTTTGTTTCTAAATGAAATAGCCAAGCATTTTGTCTCACCTGCCCTCAATGTGATTGTTTAAAAGCAGTCACCAATATAGTAAATTACTTCTGTAGCACACAAAATAGTAAATGGAAACTTTTTCAAAAGTGTTGGAAAGTACAAAAGTATCATCTTAAAAAGGAGATTACAGGAAAGGAAAGGTAATGAGAAATGCTGAAAGATTTCTTATTTAAGAACATCATACATGGTCTGATGGGGTATCAAATGACAGCAACCCCGCAGAAACAATATTCAAGGCTTGAATAGAAGAAAGATATCTGTCTTTCATGCAATGCAGCTGCCCTGCAGTGTGGCTGCTCTCATCTTCCACAGGTGGCGTTTTGTGGAATGTTCATGCTATCATCAACAGCTACACAATGTGGCCCTTTTGAGTAACCCCTGCTGCTTTTAGACTGGGAATATGCTTTGTTTAGAATACTAGGCCCTTGACTGTACTAGTGGAAATAGATATCTGCATTTCAATGTTGAACTCCACAACTTCAATGTGGCTACGACTGGAGAAGGATCTCTGAAACATGGAAAGTCAGTGGGAAATAATGTATTAAGGCCAAAAACCCTCTGAAATTCCCTCCTAGCTAATTTATATATTCAGGTTCCAAACTCTTGTTTAAAAGCAGTAACAACAAAACAGGGAAAACCCAAATGTACTAGGTTCCGCAAAGTATCTCTGATGTGACAGACCCCATAAGGAGTTACCTCTTGCTGATGTAAGAATTATTTTTCTTTGAAAATCATTGCCTGAGCAAGGAGAACCCAACATTTCTCAAAAGACAACACATGTCCCTTTTGCTGGGTTTTCATGAGTTAAAGTTCTACAAAAATGAATTAATCTTGTTTTTTTCCCGTTGACCACAATAAACACCATCAGCACTGGCAGACAGAAAGGCCAACAAGTGCTCTCTCTCGGCACAGCCTCACAAAGGCTTGCCATTCCTTCAGCCACACATTCTTGCTTGATTACAGCACTCAAAGTGGTACTTCAAATTTTTAAGTCAAAGCAGACTGCTGCACAAGCAAGGCGCAACACTCTCTCTCTCTCCAGAGTTGCTCAGCTTGGCAACCATCCCCTTCAGGAGTGCCCTAAAATAGGTGAGGGCAATGAGGTAGCATTCTTATAAAAGCATGCTTGTCCACAAAACTTTGCTTGTGGCTCCAGTAGTAGTCTAAATTCAAAGTAGAGTGGCAGATGTAGTGTATCCTCCTGCTCCAATGGGACTAACTGCATGGACAGATAGATCCTTGGGAGAATTCACAGCAGCCTGAAAACCAGGGACCAGTGAAGGGCACAGACAGGATCCTCTGGGCATGCTCACTGTACAGGAGAATGACACAGTGACTGCATTTCTACTAAGGACAGCCTTAAGTTTCTGAAGCAGTGGGTTAGGATGCCATCACACTTTTTCAGATAGGCTATTTGACTAGCTGTCTCTGGATCAGCTGTACACAAACAAAGCAGATGAGAAGCAGAGCATGTCTCTACACAGCTGCTGCAAATACCTTTATTTGAGAGCAATACAGATGGTACCAATGCATAGCATCACATAATTTGGAGGCAATCTTGTCAGGGTCCTGTCACATCAATAAGCTCACAGTAAGACAACTTAACTTGCCATAATGGGTGTTGCAGTATGCATGAGAATCCATAAAACAGCATACAATGGAAAAAAACCTGGACATTTCCTAACAACATGCAGCATCAAGTCAAGCACAGGGCAATATTTTTAATTTTTTTTTTTTTTTTTGAGGGGGAGGAACATGACACAGTAAGCACTTTCCAGAGGTATTGTTGACCCCTATGCTGAGAGTTAAACCCTACTGAACAGTTTCCTTAGTTTCTTTTTACAGACCTCAGACATAGTTTATGAACTTCTGCAGCCACAGTTTGAAAATATCTTCTTTAAGTTCATCAGTTATAAAAACAATGTCACTACTTAAAAATTGCTGTGCTTGAACCAACTTATGTGTACCTCATATTCTCATGGGAGACATGACTGGAAAGAAACAGGGTTGTAGAACTTGGGAGCTGTTGCAGGAAAAAGAAAGAACTTGGTACATATCCTCACAGTGCCCTTTACACTTCTACACAGCACTCTAAATTTAACAGCTCCTTTTAAACATCCTTCAGTCCAGTCTAAGCTTCAGCTTCTCCCAGCCTGTAAGATACAAAATTTGGTGACAGTCAAATGCAAGGAAAAAGTTCAACAGACCTGCACCCTGTTTGAGAAGCTCCGCTGCTGAGTTTGCAGCAGTTTGCGGAGAAGTTTCTGCTATCTCCTCCAAGGGATCTGCAAACAGAAAACATTGTCCATTGTTTTATTTGGACTTGAACTGACAAATCAATGCATGTGGTCAAGCATGAGTTTAGCTCCTGTACTGGACAACTCTTGGCCCAAAACATGAAACTATCTTGTACCTGCAACTATAATAATTCTTCTGGTTTTGTGCTGCATCAGTTTTTTTGCCTCTAGTGCTGCACTAGGAATGCTCAATCTTTACTTCCTGACAGTAAAAGATATAACTACATAGTATATGCTGCAGGAACACACATGATGTCACATTAAAACAATACTAATAGCTATATTATCTCCTTACAACCTCAAAATTTTTAAAATAGTACAATTTTATTATCTCCTTTATTTTGTATAATTCACACTAATGCAGGCACAAAGACTTTTGTGTTTCTACAATGAAATCAATTAATTGCATTTTGATTCAGAAGATGACAACATAATCCTTGTTTCTTCATACTTATGTAGAAAACAAACACCAGAGCTATTAAGACAGCAGCACATTAAGAAAGCAGTCTCTCAATCATCTGTTAAAACTCTCCGTCAGTATGTTATTTTAGTTATATGAATGCATGCAAAGATATCACTTTCTGCTGTATTTAACATGATGCTTGCTGTTTCTTAATACATTCAAATAAGAAGAAGAGCAGGAATACGGTGTGTGACATTATTCACATATTTACAGTTATCCATATGCTTTAAATACTGCATGTACTGCGCCCAGAATTATCAACCACAGAAGATTATCTTAAAATGTATGATCATATCAGATGCAAAAATAAATCCAAAATTATACTGTGGTATGCTTATTTGGGACAAGTCAAATGTTTCAGTCCTGCACCTCTGCCAGAACAGAAGGATCTTTCCATTTTAGGTGAGGAGGATAAGAAGAACAAGCCCACCAATGACACTGGTTTGCCACATAAAGAGATCTCTGGTCACATCTATCATAGCATGCTTTTGTGCTAAAATGGCTTCATTAATGTATTTGCATAATTCAAACGATATGTTTGAACACTGATATATGGCCTTTAACAAAAGTTTAAACAGTTCAGTAAGAAAACACAAGAATGTTTAACATTTCAATAATACATCTGGTGTTAACTTCATGTGGAAGTGTAACAGACAACTGAATTATGGGGCAAATATATATATATTTTGCAGTTGTCTTACGAGTGCTTTATGGAATCACCATAATCAAAATGAGAAATACAGTCCCATGATGCAACACAGGCTTTTGGGCAATTTACTTAAACAATGCTTGGACCTGTGTAAGTTGCTACTTCCTTCCTGCCAGTGTCACACTCAGGGCAACTTCTGCTATTTACTTATTTGCCTTCCCTAAAGCCCTTTTACCACCCAGACCCAAATGAGTGGTCACATCTAACCACAGATGGGCATAATTCAATGTCTGAGAAGTACATTCGTCTTCCTACATGCTAGATTACTATGTGGATTTCCATGATGTATTTATGTTTATGACTGGAATATCACCATACTGTCTACTCACAACTACGGCTTGGATAAGAACCATCAGCAGTGCTGAAGAATCACCTTTAAAATACAGCTTTCTCCCCTGTGCTTTCTTGCTTAGATCTCAACTTGTGAACATGTCGACCTGCCTTCAGATACTAGTACTCTGAAGCAGAGCTTGGCTGGGTATATCTCTACTGTACTTTAACATGCATACCTCTGTCTGGGATGAGGAGCTTGCAGGGCAATGCCAGTGGAGTGATGGAATGCTGATACACCAGAGCTGCCAAACTCCCTGTGGCCAGAAGAGTAACAAGACATGCAGTTAACTTAGTGGACAACCAGAATGTTTAACAGTTATGTTGACTCTCAAGTATTTTGTAGACCCAGGGGCCTCCCCCTTGCCCTTGAAAAAAAGTCCTCCTGGTACCTAAGCCAAGATCTTCTTCTGTCAATTTTAGCATATTCATGTTTCCCAGCAACATTCCAATTGGATATACTTGGGACTCATTAATCACAATCATATGTTCCCCTTCCCTGCTTAAACACACTGCCTAAATCCTAACCTAAATGGCTTTGCTTTAAATGGAGAAAACATAAAAATGACAGAAAGAGTAACATATCAAAAACAGTCCTTTCAATGATCTTAACTTCTGCTACAGTAAATGTTGTAAAATTTACTACATTGCTATGTGATGAGACAGAGAAAGTGTGAGGCATTCTGCCTCTCAGCCACCTAGTCTCCACTGTCTAGTGCTTTGTCTACACGCACCTCTATTTTGCATTCTAAAAGTATAAAAGATGGTCCAGATAAAATCTCCATTCAATGTGCCAGTGATGTATGCAGCATTCTCTACCAAATTACTCTTTTCTATTCAAAGTCACTTTTGTCATTTAGACTTGGCTTAATAAAAATAATTAAACATTATCCTTGACATTAGCATGTGAGACTATAAGGAGTGCCGATGGCATAATACTCACCAGTTTGTTTGTACAAAAAGCCATCCCTCAATCCCATTTATTAACATACATTGAACATTATAATCGTGCTTGTGAAAAATCACAGTTCAACCAAACAAAATCTCATTTTAGAGCCCATAAAAAATTTCTTTGAAAAGCAAAGATGACCCAATTCTGCAAGGGGAAACACAAAGACCAACTGTTCTTCACTGTCTTATCTATGCAAAAGTCTAATTGTGCCTGCCCACCTATTTTGTGAAGCAGGTTTGAGGCTGTATATGTTGAAAAATTAGGAGACTTCAAACTAAATGATTAGCAGGGATACATATGTGCCATAAACAGGTTCTTCAAGATCAAGGCAGGACTGGGCTAAAAATTGATTTGAAGTCTCATGCCGAACATTGACAAAATTCAATTCACCTTTACTTCAAATAGGTTTTGTCATTTTACACTTGTTCATTTTATGGTAGATGACCCTTTCATGGATATATCTGGTGTATGTTACAAGGCTGGTGGCTTGGGGTGGGAGGGCTGCAGGCTGTCCTCTGTGGGAAGAGGTCAGGGGCTGCCCCATGCCAGACACAGCCATCTTCAGCAAACCCACTGTAGGGCACCACTGAGCCATGTGTGGGATGCCTCTGGGAAAGTATCTAAGAAAGCGCAGAAAACACTGCACAGAGACAAGAAGGGAACGAAAAAGGGTGAGATAAAGCAGAGGGTCACCATGGTCAAAGGAGGAAGAGAAGAAGCAGGTGCTCTGGACACTCAAGCTGACATCTCCCACTCTGCACCCTGTGGAGGACCTCACATTGGAGCAGATGGACATTTCCTGAAGGAACTGTGGCCCACAGGGAGCACATGCTGGAGCAGATATTTTTCCTGAAGGATGGTAGTCCATGGGGAAAGCCCACACCTTAGCAGCAAAAAAGTGGCAGAGGAATGGAGCAGTAGAGAGAAACCGTTCTATCATGATCATATGCCCTCATCCCCACCTCTATCTTCTGCACTGCCTGCAGAGGGGCTGAGGAATCTAGGGGGAAGCAGTGAAGTTGAGCTTTGGAAAAAGGGAAGGAAAAGTGTTATCTTAATGTCTTTGTTTCCCACTACCTGAATATTAATTTTAATTGGCAAAAAAATGTTTTCCCCAAATTGAGTCTCTTTTGCCCATGGCAGTAACTGGGTAGCAACCTCTCTGTCTTTATCTCTACTTGTGAGCTTTTTCATTCTATTTTCTCCTTCTGCCTCACTGAGGAGGTAGGTGTTTTGCTGTTTGTCAGAAGTGATGAGCTTTCATCATATTACATTAGATCGGCTGATGCAGCATACTTTGTGAATGCATCACTCTGGTGTCATTTTAGCCAGCTAGTATAAATACAGCACAGGACAAAATAAGACAAAGGTCTTAGATCAATAAGGCCCATAACCATTATCTAGCTCAGCTGTCTGTAGTGGCATTGATAGTGGCAGATAATCTTGATCACTTGAAGCTTGGTCATGTGCACCTGTGCTAGAGAGTGCCCTGCATATATACTTAAAGTAAATGTGTACAAGGCTCCTCTAACCTTAAAATGAGTTCCTACATAAATCATCAGGACTATCAGAACTTTAGCAGAGTATTCTCTCATTTGCACTCCACCCAATTCTATAAAACATCTCTGGCAAATGCAAATCATTTCCATTTTCTATGTCCCTGTGATGCACAGTACTTACCAAAGTATGGTTCATTTGGGCATCCTTTCAAGCGCACTCCCTTGTGAGTGCATTCAATCAGAAAATGCCTTACAAGTTCATTTGACAAATCTCCAACTGTGTTGAAAAATAAAAAGAAAGCTCATGAAGAGAAGCAATGAACAGACAACAGTCTCACAAATTAACAGGTCTTTACAATGCAGTTTTCCATATTAAGCCCAAATGTTTTATACGCAGCATGCAAGGAATACATTAGACCTGCTCTGCTACAAGGCTACAAGCTGTAGTAAAAAACCAAACAAACCAATAGTTCATTTTAGACAAACAGAGGAAAAGATTTTATAATCATAAGTGACTGACATCCAAATACACACTGGTGTCCAAAATGTTCAGGTATGGTCCCAACTACAGACAGGAACATAAATGAAAATGAATGGAAAGTGAATGGTTAGAAATTCTGGTGCACTTGCCCATTAGAAGAACTTGTATCCAACATGATAAGGGAGTAAAAGCATGATAAAATACTCAATTTTCTAGTGACAGTTCTGCTCACAGAACTTTCCAGATTAAAACAATAGAAAATTTAGATACACAAAGGTAATGATGGCCAAGTCTCTCTGTAAATTTTTAAGTTTTAAAATGTTTGCAGTTTTATGCTACATCTTTCCTCCTGAAAAAAAACAAAAATTACACAAAACACTCAGGTTTCACTAGAACTTTAAAGACAATTTTTATCTCTTGGGAATCTAGGAGAAATCAAAATTGTTATGTTGAATGTATTGAGATTCAAAGTCCTAGAGGCATATTAAAAATTCCCTTGAGATTTAATTTCAAATACATACATATGCACACATACAGTTAAGACAACTTCATTAATTCTTGAAAGTGGTTCACAATATTTCACACCTGACTACAAATTGAATCTCTCCAAGTAATAAAGCCTATCTATCAGCCACAGTCCAGGAAACACATGACATCAAAGGCTGACTTTCAGGCTAATACAGATGAACACATTAATCTAGGTGGCAAAAACTTCTATGCAAGCAAATATTGCAAAGATCACCTTTACAAACAGCTTACTTTTTCTCATTATGTTCTTACAATATTAAAACTAAATGACTACAGGGTATGTGGGAAGAGGAAGACTGGAATAAGAAACTCTACAGGAGACAACAAATTTGTGCCTTCTGGAATGAAACAGTGGGAACCAAAAAAGCTAAACATCACAGAGCAAGAAGTGGAAGACCACTACAGTCTCAACTAATATTTTCTTACTATTACTTGCCTGTGGTACAACTAACATAAACTGACTAGTAAAGTCTGAACTTTCATGTCTTCCTGGACTTCACTGGTCTGATGATAAAAAAAGATTACTAAAAACACCTACAGCCACTGTCCATTTGCCTCCTTGCAGTTGCTATCACCACCTCAGTGCATCCTTGTTGTCTTCATTAAGACAGACATTGCAGTGGTTTGGCAATAAAAAGAAAGATTACACAACAAATTTTTATTCAAAATTGAGTCAAGATACCAGATTAAGTGTACAGAATTCGAAAGTGTTACTGTAATGGAGGTGGACTGCTAAACCTGCTTCAGAGCAAGCATGAAATCTTAAAACAAATCAACATCCAACTACCCAACCAAAGCCAGACAAAATCACACTTTTATAACCACAACACTAAGAATTGCTGCTTTCCTGTAATCTCAGTTACTTATCTCACCAGGCAGCATGTATTAATAAAACATAGTAAGCTCTGCAAAAAGAAAACAGCACCAATGAAGACCACCCCTTGCAGTAGCACAAATGGCACCAAGAACACTACAGACACTGCCTGCTCACTTTCCACACATTGATTTATGCGTTCTGTATGTTGTTATCATTTTAACTTTCACAACTACCAGGCATAAGTTATACATGGACACATTGATGGAAGAGTAGGTGTATTTCATCACTTCTTTTAAACAACTATCATCTTTATTTAGGAAACCTCTTCAGATTTGCTGCTAATGTAGAACTGTCTCAAAACAAAACACTGGGGTCAAAAATATTCAATTTTCCAGCCGAGCGAAGGCTTTACGCAGTGGTATGTGGATCAACTGCAGACTTCTGATTGCTAGGGAGGACCCATTACTGAGATGATGCTTTTTTTTATTAGGTTGATAAGGTACAACATATGTATATCCACAATGAACATATTTTTACAAGCTATGGTGAAACTGTAAAGTATAACAGACATCTTAATCAGTCTCATTCAACAGGGTACCAAGTGCAGACTATAATTTAAGTTGCACTTACTAGAAGACGTGAGATACCTCCAGATTATTACTAAATAATAAGGACTTCCTACTATGTATGGCTTGATAAATGATAGAAGGCATACAGTACCTTTCTTGTTTAGCTGCAGCACAGAAGGAGGTGGTGTAGCAACTTTCATTGCTAGCCCATAGGCTCCCCGGAAAGAATGACTGTCTCGAACAATGAATGACCCAGGTTCCTTGTCCTTGAGAACAGCAATAGCTGCAAGGGATTCCAGGAAAGAGAGAGAAAAACAGCTGCAGTACAAGCACACCCAAAAAGTACAGAAGTGCAAATCTATAATTAATAGGAGACTAAAGGAAGTAAGATCCTTTTCTCTGTTTCTATTGCTGTAGAACAGAATACAATCAAGCATATTTAGGGGATCTGAGTGGAAACATCTTGTGCCAATCTCACAGATACTTATTTCAATAAAAGCCTGAAGTACAGATCCCCGATGATTTTTAAACCGAGAAGGATGTGCAGGTCCCATGAAGATTCCTAAAACCAGGGCATAAGCAAGTTGATTACAGCCTACATTCTGTCAACTTGTTAGAAGCACGACAGAGAGCAGAACTCCCTCTAATTCCCAGGCTGACTAGACAGCACTGTTTTCTTGTCCAATGCAGCTTCAACAGGCAGAGCAGATCTGTTTACATCCACCACTAACTTTCTGTCCCTGCAAAACAGTCTCACTCCCTTACTAGTTTTAAGGCAAGAGAAGGGATGTAAGTGAATATTTGCTCTTTGACTGTCAAAGCATTGAAATATTTTACATCTATATTCTGCAATCTCTGCTGGAAGCATGATATGAAGTCCTCCCCAGGAGGAACCATTTGCAGGGAAAATGCCCTTGCTTTGCTTGAGTCTGCTGCAGACTTTGAAATGTAGTAACCCAAAATCTTAAACTCACTTTGAAAAAAGCAAAAGGTTCACCTAATGATTAATAAAAAGTTAGTACTTTGCTTTTTTTCCCCCTTCAACTTCTTGGAAATACTTGTGTTTGTTTCCAAAATTTCTAACGATCAGCAAGCCTCCAAAGAAACCCTGATAAAAGCTGAATTTGACCCTGGAATTCGTAACTGTCTGTATACACAGAACATGGAAATTAAGTATATGGGGCATGAAGTCATGTTTTGCAAGGCCTGAGCAATGATTGTATCATAAACACATTTTTTTTTTCCCCATAAAAACACAACAGTAACAGAAAATCAGGAAAAAGCAGACATAATTGGCTCTCTTGTTTAAGTGAGTAAAACACACATATATATTCTGTTCTATTAATTTGTCAGATGGTGAAGAAAACAGCTATTTTAACAATAACCTGTCATTTGTTAAGAGAAGAAGGATGAATATGTAAAACTCTGCAATTCAGCAGTACTCACATAACACTTCTAAATCTGCAGGGGACAGTAATTATTTGTCACAGCAGCAGTCCATTAAGCACAGGAAAAAAAAGAACAAGTGCTCCCCTTCTCAGCAACAGTGTCTTAAAAAACTTTTTAAAAGGAATTTCATTTTCACCCTACTTTTCACCTTGCAGGGTGGAAAAAGGCTTCCCTACTAAAAGGTTGGGAAGATTTTATTTTCATTTGTTCAACAGCTAGGTTTAATCTTCCTTTATGATCTACATCCCTCTCTGGACTTGCATCAAGTCAGGAAATTTTTTTTGCACATTTAAGGACTCAGTTCTCATTATGGGTGGGGAATAGACAAGAGGAAGGGAACTGGAATGAAAGAACCCATAAAACATCACCCAAAGATGAATTAATGATATGCTTTCTATGATCTTTATTCCTCTGGGCTCATATTTACCACTACACTGTATGAGGTATCCTCACTATCTGAGAAATTCTGAATTACATAGACACAGCAACTCATTGTTTGCCAATAGAATCATAAAATAGAATCATAGAAATGTCTAGATTGGAAAAGATCTGTACGATCATCCAGTCCAATCTTCAACCCAACACTACCACAGCCACCCCTTAAATCATATCCCTAAGCACCGTATCTAATTGGCTCTTAAACAGCCCCAGGGGCAACCCATTCCAATGCCTGATAACCCGCTCAGCAAAGAATTTCTTCCTAATATCCAAGCGAAACCTCCCCTGGTGCAGCTTGAATCCATTTCCCCTTGTTCTATTGTCTGTTGCTGGGTTAAACAGACCTACTCCCCCCTCTCTGTAACCTCCCTTCAGGTAGCCATAGAGAGCAATAAGGTCTCCCCTGACCCTCCTTTTCTCCAGGCTAAACAAACCCAGCTCCCTCAGCTGCCGCTCACGAGATATGTGCTCAAGGCCCTTCATCAGTTTTGTTGCTCTTTTCTGGACACGCTCCAGTGGCTCAATGCCCTTCTTGTGGTGAGGGGACCAAAACTGAACAATAGTGGAAGGCTATTTTGGTTTAGTGTGAACCTCCTTCCCAGTGTAGAACTAATTTATCGTTTTTTTCTTTCTGACAACAACATTTTTAAGAATACCAGTTTAAAACCCTGCCATAACTCACTAAATACAATTCAGTATGGCAGAATATTACATTATGGACACAAGGACCATCAGAGCAATCACATTTGCAAAGCACCCTGCATGCTTTATTTATATACATTGTTGCAATGACAAGGTGTAAGCTCATATGTATACATTTTCACATACATAGTAAAAGCTATCACCATCTCTTTCAATAATATATCTACAAATAGATGTACTATATCTGTACTGTACATCATAAATATGTTGTTCCATATAGTGTTACTTCATGACCTTTAAGATGTATGTCACTTTCAGATGACAATGAAATTCAGGCTACAGAATGATTGGTAGATGAGGATGCTTTTATGATGACTCCAAGCTAATGAATTATTCTCTAATATTTAGCACCTCTCAATTTGTTACCCATGCAGGGAAACACACATGGCTGATAATCATGCCAGAGTAGCACACTTCTACTCAAAAGGTTTCTGAGAGCAGACAGTTGTTTGGTATTGCATCACACATCTGTCATTCCAAAACCTGGAGCTCTTCGCAGCAGCTACCACAGGCAGATTTAAATTACTTTGTAGTTAGGTCAGTTAGGCTAATAATTTGTCTGATTAACTGAACATCTTTTAAGCATTACTTGGCTACCCTCCACTCTTAAATTCAGCCTTTGGACAAAATAAATTAAGTGAGGTTGTCTGTGACCCTTACAGGTTTTGTATTTCTTCCTTATATTACTTCTTTTAGACGTTAGGCATGCATTAAAAAAATTTAAGGAGAATTCACCAATTAGCTTTTCTGCAAAGGGATATGTCAGAATATACATCTCAGTTGATATACCTTGTTCTCTTGAAATATCTGGCTTATACCAGAACTTGGAAGTGTCCTGGACAAATTTTACAGTCACGTGTTTATCTGTTGTGTTTTCTGTAAAATAAAAGGGAAAAAAAGTAAATACATTTTTTTACTATAATATTTTTTATCTTTCTTTCCAACTTCCAATCATTTTAGTTATTAAAAAAAACATGATTAGAAGGACAATTTAGAGAAACTCTGAACTATTTTGGAACCAACAAATACAATACTATACACTAAGATTCTGAAAGCATTCTTGAAGTTTCATTTTGCAAAACCCCATAAAATATGAAAAGCTATTACATTTATAAAGCTGTATTTTAATACAGCTTCTCAATACAAAGCTTCTCAATGGGGTCACATGAATACACATGTACATTTTTAACTATTCTTGACACAAATCTTGAAAGGTACAGAGAGAAGCCAGCCCTTATTAGAAGCTGGACTCCACACTGCTCCATTGTGTTTGGCAGTTCAAAAGGTAGGCTGCTGCTGGCTAACACCTAGGGAAGTATACAAAGAGTTTTACAGTCTTGTTCTCTGAAGAATATATCCAAAGCCAGTGAACTGGTGTCACTTGCTGCAAGCATTCAACTCCTCTGTACCATTTTCATTTGACTGCCTCCCCCCCTCCACTTTTAAAATCCCCTAAGTGCTTTTTATAAACTCAAATGAAATCTAATGTATTTTGCATTTCTCTGATGCAGAACCTACCTGGTACTGAGGAAGTGCTTAACATCTTTGAGAAATCTGGGAGAACATTTGGAAAGGGGATGCTGATTGTGCTTCCACTGTGGGGGCTAGAGAAGCCACTTGAAGAAGGTGACACAGAGGCAAAGGAACGGTCTCCTTCAGAAGACCTCTTTTTCTCTGGAAGAGGTGGTTGAGCCTGTAGGTTCCCTCCATGGTGGTGCTGAGCCACACTGTTCTGACTACTGTGTCCAGAAGCCATTGTAAGAAAGTTTTGTGCCAAAAAGCCATTGTCCTCAGCATTTGCCACTGAGCAGCTCATGGTTTTAGAAGAGATGCTAGTATCGGCTATGAAAGTAGCTTGTTTCTCCTCTCGGGGGGAGCTACTGCCCCTGTTGTCTCTGCTGTAGCTTAGGTAGGCCCGGACACTGCTGCTTAAAGCAGGTTCCTGCTGTGGCCCTGCTGGTGAATTCTCCAAGCTGCTCACGGTGACAACTTGTAGTCCTGGAGTTTGGAAATGAGACAAGAGAGAGACATCTTCCACGGTGTTTGAAAATTCAGAGGGCACAAGGTAACCTCCCGGCTGCCTGCTGTTTCCCATTGAAAGCTGGAGTGATGGGGAAACTTTAGGGCTGCTTTCAAGCCAAGGACATTCTGTTGCAGAACAGCTGTCAAAAAAAGCAAGACAAAAATAAAACAGCAGCCAACTCATCCCCTTAAAACATCGCTGTACAACCTATACTGCAGCGACCACTGGAAGCCAGGAATCACCTCACCAATGACAATACCTGAGAATGCTCCTTGACAACATGCTGAACCTGGTGATGCAGCTGGATCAAGGGATTCCAGCCCTATCCTGATCATTTATTTCTTCAGTGCAGGTCATTACTTTCTGCCTCCTTTCAACATCCACCTAGCCATGTTGATGGCACAGTTTCTGAGTTTGCACTGTAAACCAGGCCATCAAATTAATCACAGTTAAAAATACACCTCCTTCCCCTTGTTTGAGAGGGTTACTTTTACTATGAATCAGTGAGGCTGTTCATGGCATTGCTTTACATAGAGTTGTCCTGTAGATCTGTACATGGTGAGCTGAAGTGCTACCTGGAAACAAGCAGTAGGAGACAAGAATTTCTTAAGCCAAGCCTGCCATCAAAGGCAGAGGCTTATGGAAAAAAACTGACACTTCCATAGTAGTTTTTACATGCAGACTCTTATGTTCATTTAAAAAAAAAAAAAAAAGAAATGGACTAAGGTGGTAGTTGAGCCGCATCACACAATAAATGAATAACTATGATAAGTACACAGTTCACAAGACCCAACTCTTATACCCTTTTAATGAAACTTACATTAAAAAAGGAAGCAAGGCTGGTCCAATGATTAATTAATATGATGACAGAATCATTTAGTTTGATAGAATTTCAACAGTAAACATTGTGATTTTTCTACTCGGTAGCAATTCCATCTGCTCAAGTGAAGAGTAACAAATTTTCTTCTAAACAAGATAAACAAAGCTTTAGATGAAACATCCAATTTAGGTTTAAATTGTCTCCTTGCTTCTAGAAGTTAAACGCCCGTAAACTGTAGCTGAAAACATTATCAGAAATATCAAGTTTAGAGAGAACAAATTCATTGTGAGATGCAAAGGGAAAAGAGCGGACATAAGATATATAAAAAAGGAAGACTTTTTAATTAAAGGGAACTATGAAAATGTATACCAGTAGATTTGAATGGATTAAAGTAGAACAGCCATAAATAAATGGAAGGGAAGCAAATGGAAGAAGATATTGCAAGAAAAAAAACAAAACAACAAAACACAACACAGCTGAAGCTATTTGCTAGATCAAACGAAAAATGACAGAAAAAAAAAACATGGGAAAAAAAGAGAACAAAATGTTCCAGATAAAGTTTGAAGTAGAAATGTAAACTTGATAATGACTGCATTGCCTGATAAGCTTTTAATTCATATCCACTTACAATGAAATGCTACGTTGCCATCTCCTCAGAAAATACTAAGATATGTTGTTCAGTCTTATGAATCACATTCATAATCACAAAATGAAAACAATTTCACAGTCCATGTGTGGAGGTTTGCAGCTGGACTGCAGGCCTCAATAATATTTTTGACCTTGACGATTTGAAACTGTGCCCATGAAAATGAGAGATAAACAAGTACAAGGACGAACATGCAACCACAAGATAGGGATGTTGTCCTGACCGTGAGAAAGAGGATGCAAAAGCTGTTAACAAATAGACAGTATGCTAGTAATATGCTTAACCAATGAAACAAGTACACAATATATAACCTTAGGGATAAAAAGGACTGTCTGTAGAAATAAAGTGCTATTGCTATAGTGGAAATATATTGCTGTGTCGCTTGTCCATCTCAACTCTGTGACATCTGGTGACCCCGACATGATTTAGCAATAGTCGACCGCGGGCAGAGCGGCGGAGACGGAGCCCCAGCAGGACTTATCCGGCGGGTAGAGCCGAAGATATCCCGCGAATTTTGTGTGATCACCTGCTAAGCAGGTGGGCTGCTGAGGGACCATGAGAGCCAAGGTTTCGGTAGAAGAACAGGCTATTGTGAACATCTGGACTCAGATGCTTAAGAAAAGGGGCATTAAATATGATCCACACACCTTAAAAACTTTGCTACTGTGGTGAACGTAAAACAGTGGATGGAGAGAGAGCACCACGTTATACAAGGGACGCCTTGGCTTGCTCCCTACGATGCCTCATCTCCTTCTTCTCTGCGCTGATCCGGATCATCCTATCTACTCTCTTCTTCAACGGTCTTTCGCCAGGAATGGGGTTGGTAAGATTCTACTAACGGGAAACGCACAGCACCCCCTGCTAGCACAGCACTTGTGGCTTCTCTGCAACTGAGCAGGCTTCTCTGAAAGGGATACACTCTGCTGCTGCTTGGCATAGAGCAGACTTTTCTTAAAGGGGAATACACTGTACTAACTATCGCTTTCACAATTGTAAAATGTTTAACAGATTTATTTCAAAATTGGAAGCCAGAATGAGGGTGCTAATAGGAATTTGTTCAGTGGTTGTGATTGTTGTTGTTTGTTTTTCTCCTGTTAATTGTGTATGTGCTAAGCTGCTTTCTCTTGTGTGTCTCAGAGAGAATATGTGAGACTGTGCT